>PVKM010049897.1:0-10839 GCA_004027735.1 Carollia perspicillata
AAGACTACTCAGCCAGAAAAGGAACCAAGTGCTAACACAGGCACACAGGGGAACCTCAAAAAAGACTGTGGTGAAAGAAGCACCATACAAAGGACTAGATGTGCTACTATTCCACTTCTGTGAAATCCCCAGAGCAATTCTATGCAAACAAAGGGTAGATTAGTGCTCATCTGGGGCTGGGTGAGAATTTGGATTAACTGCAAAGTGGCACAGGGGCCTTTTGGGGGATGATGGAAACATCAGGTTTCCATCTAAGAGAAACATCTAAGAGAAACCTAGCCTGTGGCAATGGCTGCTGACTAGGAAAACTGACTAGAAACCATTGAGGTGTGCACTTCAAATGGGTGCATTTTGTGATATGTAAGTCATACCTCAATAACACTGTCAATAAACAAAAGCAAAGGGGGTTGACCCTGGCTATAAAGGCCCTTCTTCCTGTTCTAGCTTGTTTACACACACATGAAAACCCTTCAGAGGAACATGGGAAGAGAGGATTTTAGGCCAAGAAGCTGACCGAAGCCTATGACTCTCCTTCCTGATTCCAAGAGCCTCTGGGCATTTGTGTGGAAAAGGCCTGCCTTGTCCACCAACAGGCTAAGATGTCTTTACAGAACTGCTCTGTTTTGCAAATAGTAATTATATGCAGGGGAATTTCTTCCCCAAAATGAGACTTCTTTATTATTCCCCAAACACTCCTGAATTATTTTGCAATACAAAATCCATGCCTCAAGTCAATTAATTGGGAAAATGTGATATGCGATAATGAATTATACACATCTTTTCTTTGTGATTTTTTTCTCCTTGGGCATGCTAATTATGAGATAAATTGTTGGGGGTTTTATGTCTTGAAATAACTTCTTGTCATCAGAGTCTCTCTTGCTACGTATTGCCAGGCTAAATGGTACCTTCCAAAGAGGAGGATATAAGTCATTTTCAATTGAGATAGTAAAAAAATGTGCCAGTCATACATACATACTCTTATATACCTATTGATATATGTAGATTTATAGCAGAAACAATGAATGAAAATTCAACACACTCTTCCTTTGCCAGATTATGGTGGAGTCCTTGTTGTAATATTTTTTCCATTTTAAGGTACATTTACCTCCCCTGGTTTACAACTGAGAAGTCATTTCTGATGCATGAAAGTTCCCTTTAGAAAAGAAATGTGTCTCTACTGTGGGAATCCAATGGCCGATATAGGACAACTCTCTTGTTGAAGAAAAGTCTTCCCAAGCTGAGGCCAAATTTGTCCACTGTATATACTTTGGTGCTATAGGAACAGAGAACAGTCATCTAGCTTTTATAGCTTATTTAGGAGCTATAAAATCACAAGTACTGTTCCATAATTCCATCAAGCATGATCTTTGTGATCCTTTTATTATGTATCAGGGGATTACAAATCTTTACTTATTCAAAATTAGTACTTCTTTCCAAGGATGAAAGTTTTTGCTATAGTTGCTTTTAAGCAGGAGTTTAAAAAAGCCATAGGTACCCTTTGAGCATCATTCTACTCATTGGCCTTGTAAATGGAAAGCTAGCTGGCAATTTTAGACCACTTTGTGAATCCAGTCCCTCTCAACACTTAGATGATCCATCACTGACACATGGAAGCGAAACCACAATTCCTCAAACCCACTTAAGAGTACCATATTCCTGCCCTTGGAAATTTAATTCTATCAAAGCACAAGGTACCAGAATTCACTCAAGTAACAGGCTATTTTTATAACAGACCAATAAAATGTCCTACTAAGTTGTCTGAGGAATACTGTTGTTCAGAATTACCCACAATTCCAAATTACATGCTATTAACTTAAAAGAGATGCCACCAGTTTGCTCATTGGTTAGAAACCCTCAGAAAACCTCAAGCAGAGTACTACACCCACTCAGCCTTTGAAGGCAAAGAAGAAAGCAAGGTAATCTTGGTGCCACAGTAGCTGGCTGAGTGCATCATTATGACAAAGTTCAAACAATCTGAAGTTGGGGACAATACATCTTCCACTTCAATGATCAATTTCCCACACGCCAAGCTCTGTTCTGCTTACCAGCAAAAGTGTCTATACAAATATTCACTCCTATCAGGTGTTTAGATGTTCCAAAATCGCAGATTTTCAGCACTCCGCTATAGATATTCACCAGAACATTATCACCCTTTAGAAAAGGAAGAACATCAAACACTTAAAGTCATTTCAAAACAAACACAAAACAAATATGGACTTTAAGAAACAGCCACGAATGTCTAGGAAGCCCATATTACACTTTGGGGACTGTCATGCTCAGTCCTTTCCCTTCGGTGACACTACCAACAGCTGGTGCAATCTGAGATTTACTAACAAGACCTCTTTGGCTCAGACAAGCAAGTACCTTTATGTCTCTGTGCACAACTTGGTTTTCGTGGAGATACTTAAGGCCTTCCAGGATCTGCTTGGTGTAAAACTTGATGGTGGACTCCTTTAACGGCCCCCACTTTGATTGCAAAAGAGCAGAAAGGCTTCCTGGAAATGGATACAGCAGAAAACTCATCAGGATATGAAGATTCAATTCTAAGAGTTCAGAGAAATATGGTCAGGTGATGTGTCTCTCCTAATGTAAGCACTCACGCCAAAATCTCTGCAGCTGGGCTAAATGCAATGCCTTTAACTCCCCCTCTGTTGCCTGTTTCCCAGATGTGTGAGCACCACAGCCAGAGAAGGGACTGGAAGGGAATCAGCCTGACTGGAGGTGGTGAAGGGTGAACTGGAACTCCTTTGTGACCCTGGAAATTCACCAGAGCCACTTTTGGGTTTAGCTCTGCTCAACTGCACAAAGTCAGAAGGAGAGTGCAGCAATGCTCTATGACCTTGGGAGGGCTGGTCCAACACTGTACATCCTGGACAAGTGTCTCAGGCATTCGGCTTGGGTCAAAGCCACATTTTACACCTCTCCCTGAGTTCAGAGGTGAATAGGACCAGAGGGAGGAGCACTGTAGGGTGACAGGGACCAGGATCAGAGGATGTTGGGTCTCTCTGTCCTTGTTGTGAGAAGACCCAATGCCAGGTCACAGGGACTAAGCCATCTTAGCAATCCCCCTACAGTTATACTATTAAACGTTGAACCTTTGGGCCCAAAGTAAACCTCCATTCACTTTATTCTGATCACCTGTTTCAAAGGTCATTTTGCAGGCTCCCAGGTATCAGCCAGTCTTGGCTTTCCCCCTTAGGCAGAGATGTGGGGAACCTAGCTATGCCTCGGTTCCCCATCTGCAAAAGGGGGTGCAGACATTTACTATCATCCTTAAACCTCATGCCTGGAATATCAATTAATGTGAACAGCAATTGACATATTTTCGGCTAAACTGTGAGCAAACTGAGGGAAGAAGCAACTTTATTTCTCCTTAATGTAACCCTCAAAATCAAGCCCATTGTCCAGCTCTTAATATATATAGTTAGGCTCCTAATATAATAGTAGGCTCTTAATAATTGTTGGTTGAATGAGTTGAATGAAGTTTTCACATTTGTATTGAGATCATAATTATCATTATTAATCCTTATAATTATTTTATCATTCTTATTTTTTAAATGAACACTTATTGAGTTCTCACTTTCTGCCAGGCACCATTTTAAGAGCTACACATATATTTTCTCACTTAATCCATTCAAACCCCACAAAGAAAGGGGCAATATTACTCCAGCAATTATTACTACCCCAAATGTTTATTTTATTTTTTATTGTTGTTCAAGTACAGTTGTCTCCATTTTTCCCCCAGGCCCTACCCCAACCATCCCCACTTTCCACCCTTGATGCTACCCTCCTTGGCTTTGTCCTTGTGTCTTTTATAGATGTTCCTGAAAACCCTTCCCCATTTGCCCCCCATTTCCCCCTCCCACCTCCCCTCTGGGTACTGTCAGTTCTTAATTTCAATGTCTTTGGTTATAATTTGCTTGCTTGGTTGTTTTGTTTATTAGGTTCCACTTAAAGGTGAGATCATATGGTATTTGTCTTTCACCACCTGGCTTCTTTCACTTAGCATAATGCTCTCCAGTTCTATCCATGCTGTTGCAAAGGGTAGGAGTTCCTTCTTTCTCTCTGCTGTGTAGTCTTCCATCATGTAAATGTACCACAGTTTATTGATCCATTCACTTACTGATGGGTACTTAGGTTGCATCCAGCACTTGACTATTGTAAATAGTGCAGCTATGAACATAGGGGTGCATAGGTTCTTTTGGACTGGTGTTCAGGGTTCTTAGGGTATAATCCCAGCAGTGGATTGACCAAATATTATAGTAATTGTTATTACTCCAGTTTTACAATTCATTTAGTCAATCAGAAAACTGAGGGCACAGTGAGGTGAAGATTTTGCCTAAGGTTACAGAATTTGCATATGGAAGGGCCAATTCAAATTAGATGATCTGGCTCTGGACCCAAGGAACTCTTCTTATTCTTGCACCATACTGCTGCATTTGGGGATTTTGTAGATAAAGCACTGGTGTTCGACTTCACTGTCAACATACTGTTTTGCAATGTCCAAACCACCTTTTAAACTCCTACACTGTGAAGGCTTCAAGACCAGAGACTATGCTTTGTTCATCTTTGTCTCTCAGCACTCAGCAGGCACTCAATAGACCCTCAATGAATGTGTGCTGATTGAATTAACAAACCAGAAATAGACTTTTACATAACAATGGAAAGTTCTCATGCAACTCCTCTGAACAGTACATGCTCTTCCATATCTCAGAGGTCTGTCATTTTTAAATGGCAGGATGGATAAGGACATGTATATTATATTTCCATCAGTGACACTCAAGTGTCAGACCATACCCAATGACTACTCACCACCAGGCACCTGCTCCATGAATATCTTAATGTAGCCATTTTCGGAAACAGAGCTCAGGTACTGAACGACATTGCGGTGCTTGAGGTGCCTGTGAAGGGCTATCTCCTCATGAAGAGACTGGGAGTTCCTAGTAGGAAAAACGAAGCTGGCATCATTTATCAAATCCCTGGGGCTTAGGGTCCACATCGTATCACCAGTACCTGCCCTGATGCTGGCCATCCCTTCTTTCTAGAAACCTCTCCCTTGGCTCCCATGAGCCTACTCAGTTTCTCAACTGTAAATTAGCAGTAATAATACCAGCCACACAGGGCTGCTGAGGGCCAAAGTGTGTCAAATTTCTCAGGCACCCAGTGGAGTGCCTGCTGTGTGGTAGGTACTCAATAAATGGCTGCTGTTGTTACTATTGTTAGTGTTTGTTAGGGCCTGAATTCTCCAACCATCCTTGACTTCTCTCACCAGTCCCCACGAAGGGTGCTGTTCTAGAAGGTTATGTCTCCTGCCTTCTAAGTCTCATTCTGCAGACTCACTCCAGACTACAGCAGAAGTCACCTAAGAGACGTTTCTGTTCTAGCCTCTGGCCTCTTTAGTTGATTCTATCCCTGGCTACCATATTCCCTCTTCCTAAAACATATACCTCATCATCTCACTTCCATTCACAAAGTCCACATAAAGACCATATTGCTTGGCATGGTACACAGGATCTTCAAACTCAGGTCAGACTACATATTTAAATTTTTGCCTCACCTCAAGACCCTCCACTGACCTACATCCTACATTCAAGTCAAAACAATTTGTTGTTCTCTGAATACACTGTGCTTATTAGCTTTGTTCCTCCTTCAGCATAGAATGTTTTGGCCTCCTTTTCTACCAAACGAACTCTTAGTCATCCCTCAAAGACTACCTCAAAAATTATTTATTTTTTCAAACTCCCCACAACTCACCCAGGAGAAGTAATTCATTCCTCTCCTATGTTCTACAAACACTCGGTGTACCCCTCTTTTATGACACTTGCCACTCTGGCTCCCAGGCAAGGTTTCCACATTACCTACTAAACCAGGAGCACCCTGGGATAAGGACGGTATTGTAGTAAACTTTCAGACCCCAGTGCCAGCCCAGAATCTACCACAGAGAAGGTACCCAATATCATAAGTTCAGCCTGTAAATTTAGGAAATGGGACAAAACAGTCTCTAAGGTCTCTTCTAGTTCTAAAGCCCAGGAACAACTATCAGCAATAAAAAGCTGAAACAACTATAGCAATCAGCTGAAGGCAGTGATACGTGCCAGCAATCCCCACCCCCCAAACAAACCAACTGCAACACCTTAGCCATTGTGAGAATAAGAGACAGAATATTGAACTAGAAATTCAGGAGATTGAATCCTAGTCTTGTTTCTTTGTGGCCTTAATGAAGTCTTTTTAATCTTCCTCAGCCTTGGAAGAAGTTGAGTGATTTAAATATTGGTAACATGCAATCCCATTACAAATAAATCAACAGAACGAAATGAAAGTGAATGAATGAAAGAACCAGTGAATGGTGAAGGGTCTTAGAGCTGCTAGAAATCACTTGTTAGCCACTCCTAATAATTCACCAACCACCTTGGTGGAGGGGTCTTTGCACACGGCCATCAATGTCCATCACTGAAGGCAACACTGCAGATGTGGTCTGACCAGACCTACGGAACATGCAGCTATTATTTCTTATGCTGTGGCAATTAACTATGTATGTAGATTCTCTACAAAAACACTTCACAATCAGCACTGCAAAGCACTTGTTTAGAATTAGAGTAAATGAAGTTAAAAAGAAATAAACATTTAATTAGACTCTAAAAATGTTGAAGAAATTGAGTAAGTATTACTGGTGATTATAATAAACCCAAAATCTATGGGTGGGGTTGAAGGGCTGGGTATAAAAGAAGTCTGTATGGCAAAAATCTAATTTTTTAACCACATTTAATTTTCTGTAATGACCTATCTGAATAAATGATAGCCATTTTAAATGGTCACAATGTGAATTAAAACACTGAGTAACATTTTATATGTTTGCAAACAACTATGTAAAATGTAAAACTGCAGACCTAGATGATGGCTGGAAATAAGACCAGTTTTCTTTTAAAATTTGACTGCAATCCACACACTCTTAAATGAAATAGTTCCATTTCCTCAATCCATTTATAATATGCACAGAACAAACATAAATCACCCTTATTACAAGAGAACTGTAAATTTTTTGATGACATATGCTCTCATCCTTAAATCGTCTGCACTGTCAGTGATGGGCACAGGATTAGGTTGTAGTCGCCCTGAAGAAATGTGGAAGGTCTGCCCACTTGCCTGCTCTCGCTCTCTGGGATTTCTTTGATAGCTATCCGTACTTGATTGCTCAGATCTCTTCCGGCATACACGATCCCATATGCACCTCTCCCCAGTATAACTCGATTACCACTGGCATCGTGGTCATATTCATACTAAAGAAGGAAAAGCAAGATTGAAAAAAAAAAGCACACTACTTGTGGAGAAGCCCCCCAAAAGCCCAAACATTGTCCTGTAATTTTAAAAAACTTATGAATAATGCTATTTAAGTATCAGGCAGGTCACATTTCTTAGGTTATGTTCTTTTCATTACTTACTTTAAAGAGGTAGAATTCTCGGTTACCCACATATTCATAACATGATTTTATGAAATGGAATCCAAGAAATTTAAAAATATGGCTCATATGAAACTTTTAGCTAGCTCACCTTTTGGAGAATTCTCCCCATTTTAATGCTGCAATGTAAAAATGCTTCCTAGCATGTCAACTACCCCAAATAAGTATTTTCCTGCATGATCTCTTATCAGCTTGTCAGTAAAAAAACCTCCTTCTATAGCTCAGAAAATAACTGAAGGTCAGTAAAATTGAAATTGTCTTAATACAAAGTACATATGTGGGGTTGCCCCCACCTTTAGATGTATAAACCTAGTGTTACTCATACCATAAAAATTGACCTACAATTAGGATTGCTATTTTGTTCCTCAAAACTTATCAAAAGTTGGTGCACAGCTGCATTCTACTTATTTCTTCTCAAGGATCAAAACAAATGGAACTCCAGGGTGAGCAATACTTATGTAAAGCAGAAGCAGCAACAGATTCTTTCTGTCGTTTCCTATGCTCTACTGTGTCGAGTGACAGAAGTGCATAGAACAGCATGCATGCATGTCTCTTCCCATTTACTTCTAGTGGTGCTCACCACAATTAAGTTTACTAATGGGTCCCCATTATTGTCCGATTAAAGCAGACATCATCGGCCTGCTCCATAAAGGAGCATCTTACACCTTTCTCTGCCCCACATCTGTTATCTTCAAACTATATCACTCAGTTCATTTCTACAATAAACTTTGATTCAAAGCTAAGAATTCAAGTACCTAACTCTATTATTAAAATGACCTCTTTGATATTATCCTGAAAGAAGCCTCAAGGAATTAATTTCAGTCTAACTTGAAAGTTTAATAAAATTTCATTAAATTGTAGTCATTGGGAGAACCTGAATTATGGCAAATCTGAATAATTGCATAAGATTTAAATATATGTGTAATGATGGACTACAACTGTGCTATTCAAAAGAGTTTATGATATCCTAATTTCTTAAAAATGATTTTTGAATTGTTATATTTAATATATTATGTGCAAGTAGCTATATAACTAAAGTCACTGTAGGCAGAAGTGAAAAAGCCTGCTTCCAGTTGGTCAACTATTTCTCTTTTAATCTCACACACATTAATTGGCTTAGACAAAAACCTTTTCCTGAGGTTGTGCCCAACAGGAAATTTTAGTCTAGTCCATGACATATTTTTCTTAAACATCTTAGCTGAGAGGATCCCTAAGTAAAGTTTTTCTATAGAGAGGCATTAAAGTTAATCTCTGAAAGTCGTGGATAGTGATGGTTAGCCCATTCATAAATGAGTATTTTTAAATATACATATAAAAATTTTCACACAAAATGGGGCACTTTCTTTAAGCATCAAAGATATAATAAATAACTTTTCCCATATTCTAGGTCTTCCATGACTCACCTCTAAGGTGTACTCAACCATCTCGCCCTCCACTTCCATTGTATTGTCCTCTGTATTTATCATCTCTTTGACCAAAGAGCAAAACCTAGAACAGCAAATGTCACAAAAATGCTGCTAGTTATGATCATTTTTGTTCCCTACCTTTACATTAAACTGCAATTAAATATAAACCAACCTTTTACAAGTTCATGGATCAATCCACTCCTTGATTTGACATGGCACTTTAATGATTATCCAATCTAGTTCAAATACCCATATGATACTTGGATCCCCTCTATATAGCATCCCCACCAGTTGTTGAATTGATGCTTGAACACCTCCAGTGACAAATAACTCATTACCTCACAAGGCAGCTCATTCTTTGAAAAACTTAATGAGAAATGTTTCACTTATACTGAACTAAGGTTTTCCTTAGAATGAATCCCCTTTATACACAACACCCCATTAGAAAAGTACATAATTTCATTATGTCCCTGTATGTCTTTCCTCTCTGTTCACTCAATGTTTCCACCAGGACTTGTTTGTGAGTCATTCCACTAACAGATAATTCTTCAAAGGTGTCCTTGTAATGCTCTGCAAGTCTGGCCCTGTGACAAGCATTCTAGGCTAGTGCTAAGGACAGTGGGACCATCATCTTTCAAGTTGTAGACACTCTAGTTATTGGTGAGAAATAAGGTCTTACATAGGAGAGGTATGAGAAGAAAATGCACAAGGTGGCCTCATCATTCTGTTGACACAGATTAAGCTTAATTATCAAGTATTACCCATACATCTCTCTCACAAATGCTGCTAGGCTATATCAGCCACTTCCTAGACTTGGATAGTAGTTTATTTTCATACAGGTGATTTGACTCTGGTAAGATGGCAGGGAAGAATATTGTACAAGTTAAGGTAATTCCCACAAGTCTGGCAGTTCCTCAAAAGGTTAAACAGAGTTACTATAAGACCTAAGAAAACAGAAATTTAGCTCCAGGAGAGATGCAAACATGTCCACACAAAAGCCTGCACACAAATGTTCATAGCAGTATTATTCATAATAGCCAAAATGTGGAAACAACCCAAAATGTCTTTAAATGATGAACACATAAATTAAACGTGGTCTATCCATACAATGGAATATTATTCAGTCACAAAAAGAAATGAAGTACTGGTGCACACTACAACACAGATAAACTTGAAAACTCTATATTAGGTGCAAAAAGCCAGTCACGAAAGGTCACAAATTGTATTTTATTTATGTGAAATATCAAGAACAGGCAAATCCATAGAGATAGAAAGTAGATTAATGGTTTCCTGGGGCTAGGGTTAGAGGGAAGATGGAGAGTGACTGTTAATAGATATTGGGTTTCTTTTGGGCGTGATGAAAATATTCTAAAAATAGATTGTGGGACTTCCGGCCAAGATGGAGGCGCAGGTGGAAACACTGTACCTCCTCTCACAACCAAGATTAAGGACAACAAATATTTATAAACAATAACACAACCAGAACACAGAAAATTGAAATACGGAAGTCGACAACCATTCAACCCGACCTGTAAGAGTCAGCAGGCTACAGGCGGCGGAGAGGGAAAGCGGCAGGAAAGCGTGGTGGCTGCCAGGCTTGGGAGCGCCGGCGGCGTAGGTGGCGTGGAGCTTGCAGACCCCAGACGCAGGGAGGAGACAGGAGAAGACGAGCAGAGCACGCAAGGCACACAGGGCAGTTGGCCAACCGTGGACACACATTCACGTGCAGATAAACTAAGCAAGAGCAGGCAGTGAGACGGAACGCACAGCGCAGGGCCCCAGCGACGGGAAATAAAGCCTAAAAACACCAATTGAAAAGGTGCCAGAGTGTGCATAGGCCCTCCCACCTGGGAACCAGCACCAGGGGGGCCCAGTTTGCTTGTGGGAGGCAGCAGAGGTGACGCAAACTCGAGAGAGTGCAAACGGGCGCCATTGTTCCCTCTGACCCCGCCCCCACAGATAGCGTCACAACCCTG
>PVKM010049898.1:0-10838 GCA_004027735.1 Carollia perspicillata
CTATTTCTGTGATTCTGTCCTTGCTCTAGTTGTTTGCTTAGTTTTTGTTTTTGTTTTGTTTTTTAGGTTGAGTTGTTGATAGTTGTGAGTTTGTTGTTATTTTACCATTCATAATTTTAGATTACATAATTTTTGAACACTGATTACCAGTGTTCAAAACACTGGTAATCAGTATGCTCACAGAAATGATTGAGTATGGTCGCAAAATAAAGGAAAAAGTGAAGGCTACGCAAAGTGAAATAAAGAAAAATATACAGGGAATGAACAGTGAGGGGAAGGAAACCAAGACTCAAATCAATGTTTTGGAGCAGAAGGAAAAAATAAACATTCAACCATACAAAATGAAGAAACAAGAATTCAAAAAAATGAGGAGAGACTTAGGAACCTCAGGGACAACTTCAAACATTCCAACAACTGAATCATAGGGATGACAGAAGAAGAAGAGGAAGAGTAAGAAATTGAAAACTTATTTTGAACAAATAATGAAGGAGAACTTCCCCAACCTGGCAAAGGAAACACACTTCCAGGAAGTTCAGGCAGCTCAGAAAGTACCAAGAAAGTTGGACCCAAGGAAGCACACAACAAGGCACATCATAATTACATTACCTGAGATTAAAGATAAGGAGAGAATCTTAAAAGCAGCAAGAGAAAAGGAGACAGTTACCTATAAAGGAGTTCCCGTAAGACTACCAGCTGATTTCTCAAAAGAAACATTATAGGCAAGACAGGGCTGGAAAGAAGACATGAAAGACAAGGACCTCCATCCAAGATGACTCTATCCAGCCAAGCTATCATTTAGAATGGTGGGCACAGATAAAGTGCTTCCCAGATAAGCTTAAGTTAAAGGAGTTCATCATCACCAAGCCCTTATTAGAGGAAATGTTAAAGGGACTTATCTAAGAAAAAGAAGATCAAAATCATCTTTCTAAGAACTGGCCTCATAATCCCGTTCCTGCCCCTCTCACTGGCATTTTCCTTTTCCAGGCAGCTCTCTTTATTTTGGATCTCTCCCTCTCTCTCTCTCTCATCTTAAAAGCAGCAAGAGAAAAGGACACAGTTATCTACAAAGGAGTTCCCATAAGACAATCAGCTGATTTCTCAAAAGAAACATTATAGGCAAGAAGGGTGAGTTTAAGATTCTCTAGAGAGAGAGAGAGAATATATAAATATATATAAATATATATATATATTTAATCCTCCTCCCTAGTGAGTTTATGTTTATCCATCCCAAGAAAACAAAAAACAAGCAGCCCTTGACACACACATACACATGCCTCGCATAAAATCCTAAACCAGCTCTGGCTGGTATAGCTCAGTAGATTGAGTACAGGCTGCATATCAAAGGGTTGCCAGTTCGATTCCCAGTCAGGGCACTAACCCGGGTTGCGGGCCAGGTCCCCAGTGGGGGCCATGTGAGAGGCAACCACACATTGATGTTTCTCCCCCTCTCTCTCTCTCTTCCCCTCTCTCTAAAAATAAATAAATAAAATCTTAAAAAAAAACCCTAAACCATCCCTAACTTCCTTGTTTCTTTGAGATGCTTCCTCATGTCACTTACATGCTTCTAGATAAGAGAATTCCAGGAGCTAGCAACTGGTGGCCCAAATTCAGCCCACAGATATATTATAGTTGACCCTCAAGTGTGTTTCATTTTTTAAAAATTGAATTAATATCTCAAAATCAGGAGTTCTGGGTTTCTAGTTTATTTCTTAAAGTTTTTTGTTTATTTATAGAGAGAGGGGAAGGGAGGGAGGAGAGGGGAGAAATGTCAGTGTGCGGTTGTCTCTTGTGTGCCCCCTACTGGGGACCTGGCCTACAACCCAGGCATGTGCCCTAACTGGGAATCCAACCAGCGACCTTTTGGTTTGCAGGCCAGCACTCAACCCACTAAGCCACATCAGCCAGGGCTCTAACTTATTTTGGAAAAGTAAAAGTTCAGGTGATATTGACCTTCAGACTGCCACAGACCTCCCTACTTCCTCTCACTTCTCACATCTGTCCCATTCCTCAGGCTTGTGTTGCCTGATGGGCCCACACTAGTGTTAGAATTAGCAACGTAGAGACAAACGGTTAATCAGAATTCACCCAATGAAGTCTGGCTTCTGTTTCTATTCTCTTCCAAAAGCCTATCCTGGAATGTCAATAAGAATCTCCTAATAGCCAGAGCCAAGACTTTGTTCTCAATTCTCACCTCCATCGATCACTCCTGGGGGCACCCATCCCTCAAAGTATCAATTCCCTTGATTACTGACGTACTCTCGCTCTCCTCCTCCCTCTCTGATGTTTCCTTGCCTCTCTCTTCCTTCCTCAGCTCCCTTTGCATCCCAGCTGACTTATTATACTCTCCCTCTTCATCTTTACTTCTACAGGTATTAATCAACATTTTCTTACTGTATGTCTCACATTTCTATTCTCTGTGACTCAATGTTTAAACAACCACAGTTTAACCATACCAGCGGCATGGGGTTAGGAGCAGGGACTCCAGGCTTTGACGCGTGTTAGCTGCATAGCCTCGGGTGCCGCTAAGTTTACGGCTTCACTGTGGTTCATAGCTCCTTATATTCTCCAAGGCGCACAGCAAACGTGGGTCGTAACTGCGCCCTTCCCTCACAGGTCATTTTCCAGATAAAATGAGAAAAAGCTTCTAAAGCACATGCATGCTATGGAGTAAAAACAATTAGTGCATGTTAATTATTTTTCACTCCATTTTTTTTTTAAGTTTTGCTTTTTTGCATGACTCGTCTCTACCTAGTCTGCCAGGTCTTTGTAGGCATGGAGTATGGCTTGTGGTTCTTTGTTTGATACAAAGCACCCAGTTCAACACCAACGCAATGGCAGGCACGCGACTAGTATTTGGTGAATAGGTAAAGGAATGAGTGAACCTCTACAAGATTTGCCAGGAGCTTCCTTGGAATTCCAGGAACTGAGCTTGTCACCTTGGGCTATGACGAGATTTAAACCAGTGTCATGCTGTCCCCCCAAAGTGTCTATTCTCTGCCCCCAAATCCAGTCTAGCCAAATAATCTCTGACAACTGTTTAAACTGTAGTTTCCTGAAATAGAAACAGGAAGAAAATAATACTACTACCCCAGAGGTTTGGTGTGCTTTAAGCAAGATACTGCGTGCTCAGAACCTATCATTTCTAGCACTTCATAATCACTCGGTAGCTGCATTATGATGATGATTATAATGATTAAACTTCCCAGTTGCTATCTCAGAAAATATGGCACGATGTCACTATTCTCAAAGGAAAGTGTCTGAAGAGGGAAACGAAAACTTGGATTTTGCAAAGCCAGAAACTGGCATGGTCCAAGGTGCCCTTCAAGTTAACAGAAGGACTAGTAAGGTCGTTAAGGCGAGGGGATGGAGAGGTGATGGGGGTGGCCTCTGAGGCCTTCAAGCTGCGCACAGTACAAACCCAGCCACCTCTGACGAGATGGTTCTAATCTTGTAAAATGTGTTCCCTACACACATCACTTTTCCCTCCTTCGGCTGTCCCGTCAGCCAACCCTTCTGATATTTATTGAGTACTAAAAAAATCCACGCCAGGGCCGGCCTCTCATTCACAATGACTAGTAAGTATACCCTGTGACAGCAAACATCCACATTCTATCGCCCATTTGGAGTGTCCCCAGCATCTTCCTAGAATCAGACTCGATAGTCCTCTCCGAGTGTGGAGAGAGGAACAGAGTATTTAGTAAAGTTCCAGATCCTCAGGTGTGCACGCGTCTGATAAATCCGTAACAACTTTAAAGCAGACATACAGCAAACTGTGTCAAGGTCAGCCTCCCTCCCTTATCAAATTCCGGACATTTAATCTGTCACTTCAAGTGGCTCCCGTAAATCACAGCACACGGAGGCAGAGAGCGCCCCGGGGACAGCCGGATCCGGTGGTCTGAAAGCCGTGCTGGTTTGAAAGCAGTGCCCGTGAGCCGGCTGGGGCTGGGGCGGGGCACACAGGCACGGCAGGGAGGGGCCTGCTCTCCGGGTCACAGCAGCGGCACTACTCTCCTTTATTTCACAATTTGGGGAAAGATCCCACTTGAAGACAGTTACTGCTGGCTTAAAAACATTAAGAAGACAGACCACTACTAATGTATCCAACTCTGTTTTAGTGATGAAGAGGCTGAGTGCGAGGGAAGGCGGTCGCTCGATGAGCACAGTCCCAGGCCAAGTTCGCGGCTGAGGGGGAAGGAGAAGAGCTCTTCTGCCTCCTGTGCTGGTGCTTCTTTCGGGTGATGCCCAATTTTGAGCAGCCTTATGAAGTCTGGCCCCAGACCTATCTTAAGTCCTCCTCATGCCATTCCTGCATCGACGGTGGTCTTTCCTCTAGTTCCAGGCAGCTGTGGCCCTTCTTGTGGAGGCCGTGAGACAGAACTCCCCGTTCTAGATGTCTGCCTGCCTATGTCATGGATTTCTCCTCCGGGGGACATCAAGCCATGTCAGCATCACACTGCGACAACACCCATCCTGGTTCATCTAAGGCACCCCCCGACGATGACTGCAGCTGTAATTTCTTACCTACAAGCTCCCAGAAGAATTTCGGAGCCTACTCAAGAAGGAAAGGTCACCAACTTGAAGCAAGAGGAAAAACTCCTCTGCTCAACGTCATACAGGGTACCAGACTTTAAAAACTCATTGGCTGGATCACGAGAACTATGAGGAGCTTCTGACAAGAGAATATCAGTTCAAGGTAACAAACCCAGGTGCCTCCAGGAACCACAGAGGTACAACAAAAATGGGGACTGGACTAGGGAGAAGTAATATAGGGAGCAGTGAGGACTAGGGCACTCCGTTTTAAACTAAACATATAAACACGGCTTCAGCCAAACAAGATCCCTTGCTCACTTGCGCCTTCCCCTGACACATCACCAATAAAATTAATGTCTTTCAAAAGTTAGTACCATACGACTGCGACCCATCTTTCTGCTACAAGTCATTATAGGATATATTCTTATAGAAGAGTCAAGTTCAGGTCAACTCAGAATCCAAACTCAACTCCAGAGTAGTCACTTTTCTTGGGAATCTCCCTGCCACCTGCAGGAAGATGGCTCCTGCACCGGACTCTTCATTCCTCCGGACTGGGGGACGTGGGACAGAGGGACACCAAATGGCCATCCGGTTGTGGTGATGACAGATACCACCTTCTCCACGCCCCACTTTTTATCAGGAATCTGATAAGCAAGGCTAGTTGATTGCTATCTCCTATTTATTCTGCTTATACCAAGAGGAAAGGAAAGAAGCCAGAGTACAATAGTAGTCCTTTGTGAAGGGGAGCATCGCAAAGAAAACCTCACTTGCCGGTTTCCCAGGTAAAAGAAAACCTAGCTGTTTAAAGGTGATAAATTGCAAGATTGTCAACCCTTATGCCCATTCCCCTTCATACTCCTAAATTACAGACCATAACTTACAGACTCTTTGAAAATAATGAGAAAACCAAAAATGTCTGTGACACAGGCCTCATGCTAAATAAAGTTCGCCTGACTATGTAGCAAGAAGGAAGGAACACAGAGAAAACAAGACGGAAAAAGGACCTGCTGCGGATCTCAGATGCCCGGGAAAATCAAACTCACAAGGCACTGCCTTGGGGCTCACTGTCCTTGCCAGTGTGCTAGAAAGAAACTACCTTTCTGAGATTAAAAAGAATAAAACAGATATATGGTCAGATCTATTATCACGGGGCTGACTCTCACCAAAAGAGCTATGCTGCGATCGATCAAATTTCTGAAACCTTCGGCCTGCATGGGGCAGTGCCAGGGGCCTGTTTTCAAACACTCTTCCCTTATGCCAATGTTATAAAGGGACCTTGTTATACCCCCAAGGTGGAGGAAAGAAGGCACTCTTTTCTGTTTAAATTATTATAATATTTTCAATATTGTGACTCTAGCAGAGAGGGAGAATGTTCAAACTCTTAAAACCCCCATATTCCACTGAGGACTGAGGAAGAATAACTTAGGCTTAAAAACTGGCCAAGCAGAAAATTTTGCAGGAGAATGAAAGGGGGAAAAAACCCAATGGCTATGAGGATGGAAGAACTCTGGTAGCTGTGGGATGGACTAGGGGATGAGTCACCTAAATCCTCCCACTGATGATTACTAGGGGCTAAGATCAAAGAAGGGCTAAGTCCGGCCTGGAGGCAGGGAGAGGGCTTTCGTAGCTGCAGCCTCTCCCTGCTATACTTCGAGCACCTAGAAAAATGCTTGGCACTTAGTTGGTGCCCACTGCCTACCTGTTAAGTGAATGAATGAACCTCCAGCAATCCCTCTCGGCTCCATGGTTTGCACTCGCTTGCCTGGGCTGCAAAGCCACCAGAAACACTCAATCGGGGCAAGCTCTGTCTCTGACCTCAGTCTGTCCCCCGTCAGGCTCCATTAACTTTCACAGGTCCTGACAGCTCTAACGTTAATACTCACACTTGCTGATGGAGCCACACAGCAGGTTCAGACTGCTACCTTCTCCTCTGAAACTCATGCATTAGGGTTTCTTCCATGCTTGCAATGGGAAACCAAGTCTAAGAAATATTAAACACAGAAAACTATATTACAATAATGTCAGGACTGAGCCAGAAGAAACCCAGGAGCAAGTATGGAACGCTGAATGAAAGCCCAGTGGTCTGCTGCAGGAATTAGGGCTAGCGTAAGAAGCCACAGCTGAAACATTCCCTCCTCTTCTGCAGCCTCCTCCACAAAAAGCTTCTCAAGGCACCAGGAGACGTTATAAGCCTTAATCCACACAGAGGAGACAAAAGGTCATCCCTCACAGAGGAAAGCAGACCCCTCTGGACCTGAGAAGTCACCAGTACAAGGCTCTGATGACAGATAACATACTAAGCAGTATAAACCACGGAGGGACAGGCCACTAGTACTCATACCTGCTAGGGACCTGAAGACAGCTCAGAGATTTGATTCCTGCTCAGCAGCAACTTGCTTGCATGCATTCCTGTCTCAACCATAACCTATTCCAACATAACTTTTTGTGACTTAAAAACAAACACACATAGACATACATACAAACACCCAATCAAACTCATACATTTTAAAAGACAACCATAAGGTGGTAAAAATGAATGACAACATCGTCTTCGGTTCCCAAATGGGGACCACTAAGCTGCCCCCCAGACCAGCACAGCATGTTATTTCTACCCGTGGCAATAACCATTCACTGCGATTAGGATCTGGCTGGACCACTGGAACCATAGGTGGTCTCCTCATGATTTATTTTGTCCAACCTCCTCCTTACAAATGAGGGCTTTGCCTTGTTAAGAAAGATTTACATCCCAGACAACAGACTCCATCGGAACAGACTGTCTCCTGGACTGGATCCAGTTCAGGGTCCACTGGACAGTCACAGGAAGAGCTGGTGAAGACACCGTCGAGTCTCATCCCAGCGAGCTGTGGGCGTGTTCACGGCATTCAGCCGTGTTAGAACACAGGGACAGATGGCCCGATGAAAAGATCAGGGGCTTGGTCGTCAGACAGATTTGCGACCAAATTTCTGGTTCTGTCACTTATTACCTATGAAACTCAAACTCAAAACATGTTATTCAACCTTCCTTTTACCAGAAAAAAATGAGGCTAATTGTACAACCTAATCACAGAGATGACAGGCAGATTGAGGAGGATCAATAAAGGACCTAATGCAAAACTGGCACATAAAAAATGATTGTTGTTGCTATTATTATTATTTTTTTTACTTGTCCTCTGTTTTGCATTGTAACTTCATTCATGGTAAGCAGTCTATCTCCTACTTCCTACCACCTTAAAAGAATATTCCATGAATTATCTTTAATATACTTGGAGTGTTAACCGACCAAGTCTCGGGTGAGCTGAAAATACTATGTTGTTGTTTTTTTCCCCATAAAGCCTTTAAAAAGCAACTGAGGAAAGGTGTTCCTTCCAGCAATAATTATAAAAACAAGTGGCAATTATTCTACTGAGTAATTAGAGGAACAAATGCAAATCCTATGTATTTGTACTTTAAACCATTAAGTATGGTGAAAATCAAATTAAATAAAAATAACACGGGTATAAAGGCCATATTCTTTAAAGGAAATGAACCATTTTGAGGCTTTTTAGACTCCCTCCCCACCTTAACCCCGCGAACAGGAACAAAAATCCTTTCTGCAGTAACTGTTACTGTTTCTGCACAACGAAACCGTGTTTGGGCAGATGAGCGCAGGGCATCCGTGTGTGGTGACTCCGCGGGGTTGGTCCGCAGCAGCCAGAACGGAGGGTTGACAATGGAAATAAAATCCCGGCCTTAACAGTGCCACTGGGGCTCGATGAAAATGGTCTTCTGGAACTTGATTAAAACTAAATTGAAAAAGAACGTATTTGGCTAATATTACATTAGACTAAAATATAGAAATGAACCCTAATACTCTTGAAATCTAATAAGAAAAAGCCATCTCAATTTCCAAACTTTCAAAAGCATATTCTTTAAATGCATCACAGATCAATTTACATGGTACTTTCGCCAATAAGCAAAACCAAGTCCCAGGTTCCAATTGGCTTATATTGGAAAGTGTGAGAGCAAATGCTAGAAAATGCAATTACTGCAAACAAACTCCATTTTCTCTCCTCTGAAGGGAATTTCAGAGAATATTTTATTGCCATCAAATAATATTTCTGAAGGCATCAATACACAATTCTATTTTCTCTTCAGAGTCCCTACTCACTGCATAATCTAATCCACTCTACAGAATATCTTGAAATTTAGAGAAGAGCCTACGAAAGGGGATATTACCTTGCACACACATCCTATGTCAATTTTAATAATTTGCACTCTGGACAGGAAGCCACATAGAGCAAAATTTGGAATCCAATAAAACGGACTTTTCCTATTTTATAACTCGAAATTCTAATGAAGCATTTCCAGAGTAAAGATTTAAAAGAAATCTCTTGGGGAAGGTTATTTTGATCAATCGTAACAGCAACGAGATGGAGGGAAGGGAGACCACAGTTATTTCCTCTTCCGTTTTTGCTTCTCCCCTGCTCATCAGTTGGTGAAATTCTCTAATACGAATTCCAGACAATCAGAAGCTACACAGAAGAAGACTTCCTTGGGGGTGTGAAATCAAATCAGGTTTTTGCTTCATTGAAACACCACTTCCAACAGCCTCTGATCTCTTTCCTTGGGAACAGCTTTGTGGCCTAATTGCCACCAGGCTCCCCCCTGGGAAGAAGTAGCATGAGGTATGCAGAGTAATTCCTCAAGAAGAAAGGATTTCTGCAACTGTCCATCAGGGCCTTGGGGCCCAAGGCCTATTTCACGTCTCACATATTTGTTCCTTGCCCATAGGCAATGGTCTGAATGTTTATGCCCCTAAAATGCCTGTGGTGAAACCCTAATCCCCAATGTGATGGCATTTGGAATACACACTGGGGACCCTTGGAAGAGGATTAGGTCACAAGGGTAGAGCCCCATAAATGGGATCCAATGCCCTTATTAAAGAGCTCCCTAGCTGCCTCCACCATATAAAGACCCAGTGAGAAGGTGCACTTGATGAGCGAGGAAGTGGGCTCTCACCACAGTGCAGCCACGCTGGCACCTTGATCTTGGACTTCCAGCCTCCGTAACTGTGAGAAGGTAAGTTTCCGTTGTTTAAACCCACCCAATCTGTGGTATTCTGTTGGGGCAGCTCAAACAAACGAATACACCTTCCTACAAGGCTGCTTTTGCTTAATCTATCCTACACACTGAAGCCGAGGTACTCTTCTTATAACACAGAGCTCATCACATATACTCCCTCCACACACATACTAGACCACTTTAAAATCTCCCTGGATTCCCTGCCATTGCTTATAGACAAAAGGCCAAACTCGCTCTGTGTGGTATGTGCAGCTTTTGGGATCTGGACGCCACCAGCCACTCCTCCACTCCTATCCTGCGTGGCTCTGAGCTTGCCAAGTGCTTGCAGTTCACAGAATGAGACCATGTCCACAGGGCTCCTTCTCCCACTTGACTACGGACCTCGGGACTATGAGACCCCAAGGCTATGTTTGATGCATCTCTGCATTCCCAAAAGCTTTAGTAATTATTTATCAAATGAGTGAATAATTAAGCAATAATTTTATCCTGGCTAAGAATCACGTGGATGCGAGTAGCTAGTACCTCAAGTTTGGATTTTAGATGGCCTTAAAGCGTTAAAATCCTATTTTTATTTTATCCGAGGAGGGCACCAATTACATCCTTCACAAGGTATACTGTTTGGTTGCAACTGAGAAACTAAATCTGATTTTAAAAATCTGTTACAAGGGGATTTCTGGGGAGGGGAAGGCAGATGGAGACAAAGATATTGGCTTGCAGTAGTTAAAAACGCAATTTTGTTGAAGCAGTGAACAAATGAATAAATAAATGAATAAATGAACTATACGCATCACACAAATAATGTGTTTCAATTTCAAAAGAGAAGGGAATCACTGTTGTTGCATGGTTCACATTACTCATTTAAAGATTTCTGCGGCCTTTGTTCCCAGGATCGGATAGATCAGAAGAGATAATCAATAGTGAAGTTAATGGAATAGCCATTCATTATTGAGGAAGTTGCCTGTATTTCCTCTTCATTGTATCGCCTCATCTGAACGTTTTCACCCCTAGGCCTCTCAGGCAAATCACTGCTGTTTTGACAGCCGGCTCGGCAGAGGCCACCCCTTTACAAACGAGCCTGGCCCAACAGGACATGTGTGTGCATCTTCTCAGGCCCCCAGTCACCAGGCCAGATGAAAAGCATCCACGCGAACGGACTTGCAGGGCCAGCTTTTCCCATTCGCTTCCAACAGAAACAAAATCCAGAGGCAGCAGGATGCCCTTGGCGCTTTGTCCTCTAATTCCAGGCT
>PVKM010049899.1:0-10845 GCA_004027735.1 Carollia perspicillata
TGCCAGGTCCTGCATGACAGGGGAAAAGCAGCTGCAGAGGCTGTGGGGACGTGGGCTCCACGAGGACAGAGACCGGGCCTGACTCAGCCTCCAGCGGGAGAGCATGTCGCATCAGAACTCAGGAAGCATGTGCTCAGTGAGCACAAGCGAGGCCGTATCAGAAACAGCACTTGATCTGGAGTTGGAAAGAGCTGGGTGCTAATTCCTGCTTTTGCACTTACTGACTGTGGTCTTCACAAAGCCACCCAACCTTCCGGGGCCTGAGTTTCCTCAGCTAGAAAGGGGAATGGTAATAATTATAATTTGAATATTCATGTAAGCAAAACAATTCCATGAGTTTTACACAATTTAATTATCCCATCAGCCCTCCCAACAACTTGTGAGTGTTATGGTGCCCCTTTCAGAACTGGAGAAACTGCAGTGTAGGGGGTGTGCTTCACTCCCCCAAGGCCACACTGTGAGGGAGGTGGTACTGGTCATGGTGGCACTGTCCTTCTCAGGGAACTTTTCTCAAGGCCGGCCACTTACTTAGCATATATGGAAGGTTCAAGATGGAAGTCGTGGGTAACTCACTGGCCCCCTTCCATGAGGACATGTGAATACCGAAGGTCAGTTTAAGACCACCTCTCAGGAGTGCGCCAGGGCCCTTCCTGACCTACAACTAGCCTTCCCCTTTCAGAGAAAGTGATCTGTGTTCACAGGAGGAGGGCCTGGTGAAAACAATGGTCCAGACCAGACGTAAAAATGCTGACCATCACATTTAACTACCAAGTTTTCACACTGCTTTATGTTTCCAGGTTTACACACGAGTAAGTCATTTTGGGGGGCACATGTGGGTTTGGAATCATTCTCTGGCAATAAGTTCCTACTGGGCCAATGCTGAGTTTTGTCTCCTTCGTATAGTAGTGGGTACACTAGGAGTGCATAATAAATGTTCTCGATGGCTCAGTGCACCTCTGAGCATACATCCTCTCTCCCTACAAACCACTGTAGGAACTATCTCATTTGATAGATTTCCTATTTTTAATCTCAGTGACTTAACGATTGATTTCTAGACAGACTTTCAAAACTTGTCGGATATCTCAGCTTGTTGTAATCCTCTCATTTAAAAGACAATCTAAGAGACCCAGAAAGGACCCAGAACTTGCCAGCGTGTATAAACAAGCCCGCTGGTTGTGAACACGCTAAACCTCTCTACCTACTGAGATCCGAAGTCATAAACGCCCCGAGGCTTGTAGTTTGCAGGCAGTTGCTATTTGCATTAAAAAGAAGTGTTTGTCTCTGTGAACACCAGGCTCCCCAACTTTTTACGCAGGGGGTCCTGCTTCTCTGTGATAAATTAACAAGAAACATCAGAAGCTGTGCCAAGTCAGCTGGGCGGCTACAGTCACCTGATAAGAAAGAGGCTGGGTCTCCACAGTGAACTGAATCAACCTTGAAAAGGTGGATCTAAAACACACCAGAAGTCTGTAACGCTCAGAAGTATTATAGATCACTGAAGGGAGTACGAATTGAAAAACCCACAAAAAGATGGGGCTTCCGTTTGCCAGAGGGGGAGAGAAAATACTAGAGTTTGCCAGAAGTCACTCTAGACATGAATATAAAGAGTTACACACACACATTCACACTCTGCCACACAACTCAGCCCTGAGCATTAGACTGTGAACTTATACGTACTTATATACTTACTATATAACCTATTATTGTTATCGTATTCACTTAATTACCAAAAATGCAGGCTTATTAATACCGAAGTTGCTGGAAAACTAACTTTTGTAAGAGGTTTCCTTTATCCCACCAGCATCTGCTTTAAGTGAAAGATTACTTTACAACGTTGAACAGCTTTCGTTGAAAGCTTTAGCAGTGGGGTTTGAGTGCACGAGCTGGTCACGGCGTTTCGAGTCACGTGCCGGCAGCGTTGTCTCAAACGGAGCCACGCCCTCCTGCCGGGGTCTCTTCTCTGGAAAACTCTCTATCAGACGTAAGAAACCTGCTTATGGCTGAGACTCACTTTAATTTAAGCTTCTAGAACCTAGGTAACGATTTTTAGATTGCATATTAGCAGCATCTAAGTGGACTAAGTGTTATTTCATTTGTAGGCCTCACGTCAAGTTCTGTGCTGCCCTCTGAAAAGGCTTTAACCTCCAACCTTTAGATTCCGTAAAAAGGCATTTTACTGCTTTTCTTTTCTTTTTTTTTTGGAAATTTAACAAAAGTAATGAGCTAAGCGCTTAGGGAAGATGAAGCCGTACGCATTCGAGCGCAGTGTGGTCCGCGGGAACTCGTTCTCTCTTCTGACAACAGGGCATGAAGGAAGCTGGCAAAGCAGGGGTCAAACCCTTGGACCCACTGTCAGATGGGTCTGGCTCGAACCCCGGCACCTGTGCTTTCCACCTGTATGAGCTCGGGATGTCCTTTATCCTCTCTTCTTCATTGTTTCGAAATACACTGACAATATTTCACTTTCATGACTGATCCGGTGTTTTTTAAGAGCTGCATATAAGTCTGCATAAAAACTGGCACCTGTTAAGCCCACAATAATTGTTAACTATCATACCAACACGAATGAAAGATTTTAATAAGGCATCTGAAAATCGTCCTTAGAATATCCTTGCAGAAATACGGGACAATGCGATAGATTATCAATGGGTTATAGAAGAAAAGCCAGAAGGAGTCAGTTAACTGGTCCGTGTCAACCTGGTCAGACTCTGACAGTGGTGTTTCTACGCTGGTGGCACCGCCCACAAAAGGCTGCCAGGAGCACTAAGCAACACGAACCCTGTAAAATCCTTAGCACAGTATTTGGTACACAACGAATGCTTCATACATATACGCTACTGTCAGGTGTATTCACCAATCAGATAACTTAAAGTCAGAAAACACAGCAAAGCAAGAACTCCACCGTAGTTCCTGATGTCCGCCTTCCTCTTGGCACCTCCTGAATTGCTCAACTGCCTTCCCTCTTTGGGGAGCAGGAACACGGAGTTAAGAATGCCGTCTTTAAGAAACTGTTCGCTGTGTACAGAATAGCACATCAAAGCCTTTCTCTCTAGGTGAAATCTCAGCCTCCATGGGATGTCACTGAACGGCAGGAGAACCGCAATCATTCACAGGCCTTGAAAGAAGACAGGAAGGCAATTTGCCAATATCCCTGTTCATTTCTACGCTGATACCTTCTGTGAATCTAACGTACTCAAACCTTAAACATGGCTGTTTGGAAAACAGACAGCCACACGCCATATCAAGAACAGGAAATATAAACGTGCATCACATCACTTTTTGTTTGCTTCCTGTAGCTAGTGTGGGGGCAGCGAGAGGTGTACAACAAAAAAGTATTCAGCAGGATTAGGCAGGAACTTTTCTGGTATCAGAGAACAGGCCGGAGACCCACCCAGAGCCACCCATAAACTTCGATACATTGGAGACATACTCCTCCACAGCCAGGGCTCACCAGGAGAAGGGAGAACCTATCCAGCTACCACCCACGGCCACACTGGGGATGGGCCGAAGGGAGCTGTTTTCGTTTGTGTGTGTGTTCGTTTGTTTTAATGGGAAAAGAAGGGCTTTTCATGGAGAGATTTTCTCCCCTTCTCCAGTTAAGGAGCAGTGGTGATCTCTACTTTCACCCACTCCTGGAGGGAGCACCTTCATCCCATTCCCTGAGTGAGTACTTGCACCCAATTCTGTTCCTGCAGCAGCCATATAAGAGATATCCTCTTCTTTTTCTTTTTCAATCCTCACCTGAGGACATGCTTACTGATTTTAGAGAAAAGGGAAGGGAGCAAGAGAGAGAGAGAGGGAGAGAAACACCGATATGAGAGAAACAGTGATGGGTTGGCTCTCGTACATGCCCTGACCAAGGACTGAACCCACAACCCAATCATGTGCCCTGACGAGGAATCGAACCCATGACCCTTTGGTTTGCAGAATGTTGCTCCAACCAACTGAGCTACCCCAGCTAGGTAGAGACTTCTTAAAGAGCTCCCCCTACTAACATGGGACCTAGAAAGGTTCTGCACCTCCCATCCCCACTGAGACCTCTTCCTGTTCCCAAGCCCTCAAACACAGAGGAGCTCAGCCCTGATGGCCAGTGACCCCTAAGTCACCCAGTCTGGTCCATGAGGATGGAAGTGAACTTTAAATCAGAAGAGAGATGAAAACTTTAAACTAAGTTTAAAAAAGGAAATAAGTGAGAAATTGTGAAACTTGCTCTAGAAGCAGTTACGAATGTAGAAATGGATATCCAGTATGGTATGGTTGAAAGAAGTGCGGAAAAAAGAAAAGAAAACACTATGGTGTGCAGGTCCCTCACAGAATGGAAATGCCTTAATAAATGCGTTTTAAGAGAAATAATCCCTTATATTTTTCTTTCAGGATTTTCACTGACTTTAACTTTCCAGGGTGTGAAATGACCAGATTTAAACTCCTATTCCAACATAAGTTAAAAACCTACACATTCGGTTGATGAAAATTCCAAAAATTACACAGTCACACCCATAGAGGAGCGCTCAGCCCATCTTATGTCAAATTCAGCAATGTCCTCTCTCTTCTATAACCTTGAGCAACTCAGAGAGCTTCTCCCCTTTCCGCTGCCCACAAGGCGAGGGTGCCACTTAGTGAACACCCACAGGGAAAAGCAGCTGCCGTGACAGGCCTCCAAACTCCCTTTTATGTGAAAAAAGTAAAAAGCAGTATTATTAACTGGAAAAAAGACTGCTGAATAATAATATAGTACAGCCAAAGCCCCGTACACCAGGTACGGCTTGATCGGCGAAGGCCCATAGACAACATGAACTTGATCTGACTAACCTCCCTCTGCTGCAGGATTTTTTTCTCTGTTTGGTGACCTTAGCCCCAAACCTGGAGGCAATATTTGAAACACTACAACAATAATTCAAAAAGTTCACAAGGTAAGATTTTGAGATTAATAGTATCTGTACTTATTTCCATTCTGAGAAGTTCAAAATGTTGGGACCACAGACTGGAGTGTCGTGTTTTACTCCCGAGTTTGGCCCAGTTGGACCCAATCTCATTATGACTGTGGGTGTTTTTAGAAGAGGGAAGGGTTCACTCAAATGGTGTAAAATACCCGTACAGGGCAATGAAGCATTCTATGTGAACTCCTTCCTTTCTGGGGTGAAAAGGAAACCTCCACGTTCTTACATGCATAGTCACATGGAAGAATTGTTTGTGATTAGGTCAACTTCGGTAAAACCACCAAGTTTACAGCTTCCCCAGAATTAAGTAACTTTCCATGTAGAGATGTGGGGAAGTCAAGGAGGATGACAAGACCCAGAAGAAAACAGCAGGTGAAGTGAGCATTTCTGGCAAATATGTCTGTGCAACGACTATTTTCTTGAGTGGTTCTCAGAGGATGCTTTAAGATTTCCATAGGAATTTATACTGCTAACACCTAAATTCAAAATTCAAAGACAGAAAGGTCAGCAATACGATATAGTTCTCTATATAATAACTAGTTTACACTCAGTCCACTAATTTATATATTTGTTGAGGAATTTACCAATTCAGGTGTTGACATTGGGACATCACCCCTGTGTACCTGGCTCATGAAGTTGCTTCTGCCTGGAATCCTCCCCCTCCTTCCCACTCACAGCTGTTGACCCTCCTCATCCTTCAGGGTGCTGCGCAGAGGGAAACGGGTCCAGGAACCCTTCAGTGACACCCAGGCAATCTCCTTCGGTGCATCACACTGAAGTACAGTTTGTTTATTTCTCTATGTTTTTCATTATACTACGGGCTTCTTAAGGGCAAGGATTTTGTGATATTCATATTGGTATCTCCAGTATCTAGAAAATTTCTCATAACATGACGGACATGCAATGAGTGCTGCTAAATGGAAAAATAAATATTATCGCTCTGATTCTCTCAAGCCCATACTCCTTTTTTATGTATACAATAAGAGTTTGGGAAAGATAAAGAAAAAGGTGGCTGAGTCATTCACATTATAAAATCTATTAAATAACTATTTTATAAACCATACAAAACCCTACATATCTGAAACGCTATCGGATGTGTTTTTTCTCCATTTTTATTCTGATACCTTTAATTTTTGTTTTCACATCCCATTGATAATGGAAAATATTTGTTGAGTCCCACGGTCATCTTTCCTAGTCTCCTCTTAGACCAACATCTGCATCCAACATGTTTTCAAAGATTTTATTTATTTATTTTCAGAGATAGGGGGAGGGAGGGAGAAAGAGAGGGAGAGAAACATCAATGAGCAAGAGAAGCATCGGTCAGTGCCTCTCACGTGCCCCCAACTGGGCACCTGGCCTGCAACCAGGCATGTGCCCTGACTGGGACTGGACCAACCAGGTCGCAGGCCGGCACTCAATCCACTCAGCCACAGCAGCCAGGGCCAATACTTCTTTTTCCATCGATGAAATCATCGCCTATTTACTATCTCAGATACTTTCTTGACTTATTTCTTTTCTTCTCTCTTAGCACCCTATCAGCTAAGTTCTACCACTCTTTTATCAAACGGAACAGAGAGTGAAACCTATTTGAGTGAATTATCCCCCCTCCACACTCCTTACTCCCTCATCTTGCGATCAGTTCCAAAGGATGTCCCTGCAGCTGCCCTTACCCCTGCATTCTGTTTTCCACACTGAAGCCGCTCCTTTTAGAATCAAAGTCAGATGGTGTCACTTCCCAGCAGCTCTCCCTCAGACCAGAAGCCAACATCCCAACAACGGCCTGCGGGATCTCTCACGATCTGGTTCTATACCACTATTCCGACCTCATCTCACTCACTTTGCTATAGTCACACTGGCCCCTTGCTCGTTTGTCCTCTGTGCCAGGATCCCAGCCAAGTGCTGTCATCACCAGCCACCCCTCTGGTTGGGAACACTGTGGTCCCAGACAGCGGGCATCACCCACTCCTTCCTGTCCACCTGAAGGTTCTCTTCCACATGAGATGCTCTTCGACCTCATCCATTAAAATTGTACCCTTCACTCCTCTCACCCCAACCACACCCTTTCCTTTTTCTTTGCTTATTTATCTCCAAAGAAGTCATCGCCACCAGTCATACAATACAATCTTCTTTTCTTATATATGTGTTTATTGTTTGTACCCCCTGCTAGATGTAACCTCCAAGAGGGCAGGGATGGTTGTTATTTTGTTGTTCTTGTTCACGGTTGTATCTCAAACTCCTTGGACGAGCCTTACCCCATATGTGGAGCTCACAACACATTAATTGAATTGATGGATACAATGATTGCCCTTCCTCTCTGATGTCCTTTACCAATCCACACACGGATAACAGCTGGGCTCTGCCTGGGCTGGTGGTAAGAAACCTAGGCTGGAAGTGGCGTGTGAGCAGTAATCATCAGTGGGAAACCATAGCGACTGAAAAACGTCCACTTCTGGTTGCATAGATCCAAAGAAGATACCAGAGTTTGTTCCTTGGGTTGGGTCAGTACAAGAAGTGTTCAGAGCCCTGGCTGGTGTAGCTCAGTGGATTGAGCGCGGGCCTGCGAACCAAAGATCGTGGTTTGATTCCCAGTCAGGGCACGTGCCTGGGTTGCAGGCCAGTTCCCAGTGGGGGACGCAAGAGAGGCAACCATACATTGATATTTATCTCCTTCTCTCCTTCCCTTCCCCTCTAAAGATAAATAAATAAAATCTTTACACAAAGAAAAAAAGAAGTGTTCAGAGAGTCCAGCACAGAACTGGGAACAATGTTGGGACTGAGCAGTGTGGGCGATGTCTGAGGCAATAGCAAGGAGCCAATAAATACAGAAATACATACCAGACAGTGCCGGGACTCCTAGAACAATGGCTCTCCAACCAGTACCACACAGGTCATGAAGAGGTGACCCCAGGACTGCTGGGTGTAGGAGAAGCCCAAGCAGCCCCCCTGATAACCCAGCCCCAAATAAGAACAATTCAGATTTTTATCTGTTTTCTACTTATGGACTCTAGATAACTTTTATTTTGGGGGGGAAAAGATTCACACTGCTAAAAAACAAGAACTTGAAAAACCCTCATTGCACACCATGCTGCTGAACAGGATGTTAGTGGTTACAAAGCTGTCAGTACCTTTGAGGCAGCAGCTACCATAATGCAGGCATGCCGTATTCAAACTGGAAGGGTTGAACAGTGGGTCCACCCCCTGTTTGCATGCTTACTTGTTACTCTGCACATGTCTTCAGTAGACCTTATAAAAACTGCCACAGAACAATTCTGTAGAATCTTTCTTGCCTTCCCCCCTTGAACGTATACTCTATTGAGGGAGAAGCCGCACCTGACTTATCCACTGCTACAACCCAGGTGTCTCAGGGGTAGTAGGTACTCAATAAATATGTGTTGAAAGGGTAAGTGAAGAAAAAGGGGAGACAATGGGTAAAGTTTATTTATCTCTTATATACAGACATGGAAAAGGCCCCTATGTTAAAAATTGAACTTGGTTAGGCATTAACTTTTAGAAAGGAGCTGCCTTCCTCGGTCAGGGGTGTCCATCCTGCAGCCTGCAGGCCGCATGCGACTCAGGACGGCTGTGAACGCGGCCCAACACAAAATCGTGAATCTACTTAAAACATTATGAGACTTTTTTGTCATTATGTGTTGCAATGTATTAATGTGTGGCCCGAGACAACTCTTCTTCTTCCAGGGTGGCCCAGAAATGCCAAAAGGTTGGACACACCTGCTCTACATTTTCTCATCCATTTCTTAAAATACATAGCATCCCACCGTATACCACTCAGAAGACTTCAAGTACTCTGCAGAGAATCCTACTTTGAGCAGTCTGCTGCCTCGACAAATTCACAATCCCAGGCAAGGTCAGTATACATGGAGGCGTGTCAGGAGACTAGACAGCCTCTAAGTCCTGTCTGCTCCTGCAGCACATGATCGGCGTCGTCCATCCCTTTCAGACTTGCCTACTGGAATCAGGCTGTGGGACCAGGGTCTCAGCTTCTCCTAAGGGACAACCCAAGAAGCAGTCATGTGACACCAAGCAGTTTCTGGTAGGTATGCTATGAAGGACATTGTCCACCCCATCACTGAACACACTTTACAAAAAGTCCCACACAGAAATATGTTATCAAGACATATATACCACATGACCTCACCTTTAATAGGAACCTAAACAACAAAACAAACAAGCAAAATATAACCAAAGACACTGAAATAGGGAACAGGTAGACAGTGTCCAGGGGGAGGGGGAGGGAATTTCAGGGGAAAAGGGGAAGGGTTCACAGGAAACAAGTATGAAAGACACATGGACAAAAACTAGGGGGGGTGGAAATGGGAGGGAGGGGAAAGGTCTGGGTGGGTGGGCTGGGATGGGAGTAAAAGACAGAAAACTGTACTTTAACAACAATTAAAATAAAAAAGTATAAATAAAGAAGACATATATAATAGAAAATTATGTTTTCCTTGAATGACTGATATGGATTTTTCTCACTGACAGTAAGAAGCAATCATGTCTCCATTTTTTTAAAATCAACTATCATGGAGCTTTAAAAAAATACAAATTTGGAGAGAGGAGGGAATTTCAGGGGAAGGGAGGAAGGGTTTGAAAGAACTAATATAAAGGACACATGAACAATAACAAGGGGGATGGAGATAGGAGGGAGGTCGGGTGGGCTGGGAGGGTAGGCTGGGATGGGTGTAAAGGGCAGAAAACTGTACTTGAACAACAATTAAAAAATACAAATTTAAGATTCAACCAAGGCACCTGCATGTGGTTCCTGAAGGTCTGAGTGTTTCTGTGTCTCTCAGAGCACCCTCTGTCCCAGAGTCCTGTGTTTGACTCGTCTCTCTCTCTCTAGATGTGATTTTTTATTCTTACTTACATCGCTCCATTATTTTACTATGTGTAACTTGAGGCAAGTTACTGCAAATCCTCTGGGAAATAAGATGAGACGTGAAAATGCAGAAAAGAATATGCTTTTTAAACTACAGCAAGATACGTTTGGTAAAACTCTATTTCCGCTAGAAAATACAGCTACTATTTCACAGAAATGCCAGATAGTGTATCTTTTCTTTTATTAAGCATTCATCAACCTCCCCACTGCAACTTTATCGTGTGTTCAGGGGATGGAGCTGGCCAGCAACATGACCAGAATGTATTGATTATTAGCTCAGTATTCAGCAGAATGCAAGGTACTGGAATCTCCCAATGACTTAGTATTGTCTTGGGCATCTTATCATGACTTGAATAGACATATAAATGAAACACATATTGCATCTGAAAAAGGATACAAAGTGAAAAGGGATACAAAGCTCAAAAGAAGGTTGTTTATAACCAGGCAGCCTGTGAAGTCAGACTGCTTGGGTCTGAATCCCAGCTCTGTGACTCCCTGGCTATGTGACTTTGACAAGTTACTAGCTCCCATTGTGCCTTGGCTCTCTCATCTTTAAAATGGGAATAAAATGGTTTACCTCATAGGGTTGTTTCAAGTATTAAAGGAGAAAATATGTCAAGATTTATCAGTGCCTCCTATAGAATAAGCACTCAATGCAGGTATAATGTTATCAATATCATAAAATGAGCATAATTCCTATGAAGTCCATCATCAACTTCAAACTGACCAGTTTGCTTCGTGCATAGTTAGATAGTTCTAACTCTGGGTGGAAAACTCTGGATGGAAAGTGAGAAGCCAAATGTAGTAAGGATTAATACAGTTTCAGGATTCACATTTTAAATATCAATTACACGGATATGGGATGGAGGAGATCTATCTTTTAAAAATCATCTGAAAAATATACGGAAGTTTCCATGGACCCAAAGCTTACTTCTCTGTGTGGTTACCTGTGCCAGGCACAAGTCCAGGTGCCCTGGCATCGGTGACTGAAACAAAGGAGGTTTCTGGCTTCAT
>PVKM010049900.1:0-10849 GCA_004027735.1 Carollia perspicillata
TGAAAGAGCAGAACACAACTTCAGAAAAAAAGCTAAACAAAATTGAACCAAACAATCTACTAGATGTGCAGTTCAAAACACTGGTTATAGGGATGCTCAATGTACTTAGTGAGAATCTCATCAGCATAAAAAAGACCCAGTCAGAAACAAAAGATACACTAATTGAAATAAAGAAAAAATTATAGGGAATCAACAGTAGCGTGGATGAAGCTGAGAATCAAATCAGTGATTTGGAATATAAGGAAGCAAAAGACAATCAATCAGAAGAGTAAGAAGAAGGAAAAAGTTCAAAAAATGAGGATAATGTAAGGAGCCTGTGGGACAACTTCAAGCATAACAACATGTGCATTATGGGGGTGCTGAAGGAGAAGAGAAAGAAAGCAAGAAATTGGGAGTCTACCCATTATTTGAAAAAATAATGACAGAAAACTGCCTTAACTTGGTGAAGGAACTAGATATATAAGTTTAAGAAGTGCAAAGAGTCCCAAACAAGATGAACCGAAAGAGGCTCACACCAAAACACATTATAATTAAAGGTTAAAGACAAAGACAGAATCTTTAAAACAGCAAGAGAAAAGCAGTTACTGGCCTACAACAGAACTCCCATAAGACTGTCAGCTGATTTCTCAAAAGAAACATCACAGACCAGAAGGGATTGGCAAAAAATATTAATAATCATGAAAAGCAAGGGCCTACAACCAAGATTACTCTACCCAGCAAAGCTATCATTTAGAATCAAAGGGCAGATAAAGAGATTCCCAGACAAGAAAAAGCTAAAGGACTTTATCACCACCAAACCAGTATTATATGAAGTGTTAAGGGTTCTTCTTTAAAAAGAAGAAAAAGATAAAAAATGTGAACAATACAATGACCAAAAAAACCCCATATCTATTAACAGTTGAATCTAAAAAAAAAAAAAAATGAATAAAGAAGCAAAACAGAATCATAGATACAGAGAGCATTTTGATATTTGCCAGATAGGAGAGGTGTCAGGGGGATGTTAAAATAGGTGAAGGGATTAAGAAGTACACATTGGTAGCTACAGAATAGTCATGGGGATGTAAAGGACAGCATAGGGAATAGAGTAGCCAAAGAACCCATAGACATGGACCATGACCCATAGACGTGGACAATGGTGTGGGGATTGCCTGAGGGAATGAATGGGGCTGGGTGGAAGTTGGGTAAAGGGGAAAAGTTGGGACAACTAATAGCATAAACAATAAAATGTAATAAAAAAAACCGGAAGCCTATCTTCCATCCTTATCCTGATGGAGTCGGTATGGAATGTGTACTTTTGGTTTCAAAGTATCAGAAGATGTTAATGATCAAGAAAGTTTGAAGAACTAATAGTTCTGAAGTTGCAAGGCATCAAATTATATACCATGGGGGATGGTTCCTGAGTGTGAGTATTTTCTAAAGATTCCCAAGTAGTTCCAATGTGCAGCAAAGTTCAGGAAACTACTGTCTGTTTACCAGCAGTTGACAATTTTCTATAGATTACAAGTTTTTTTGAGAGAAAGACAGACCTGTGACTTCTTTACATATTCCACAATTTTGATTAACTCAATTAGGCAGTTGAGATGTTTCAATACTCCACAATTATATCATTTGTCTGTTGGTATCTGCTGTAGTTTGCCATGTATAATGTGCACTGTTTTGCCCAAATTTTTGAGGGAAAAATTTTTGAGGATGTACATTATACATGGGTAGTACTAATTCTATAACTATATGAATGTTTTTAATTCTTTTATTTATGCCTATGTGTTAAAAGTATAAATCTAGGAAACAATAATGATACCCTGGATATGCAAAATAATACCCTGGAATATAATAATTGGTTTTGTTTCTAAATATAAATAAATAGTAAATTGAATTAAAAAAATTAAAATGAAAGTTTTTTTCCTGAAAGTTTGGGCCAAAAATGTGGGTGTTCATTATACACAGAAGCACACTATACATGGCAAAATACAGTAACTCAGGGTGTTTATAAATGACTGTGGCTGATAATTTCCTTCAGGAGCAAGAAATCAAGAAGTAGATTTACTGCATTTACATCATGTGAGTTTATATATATGTGTGTGTGTCTGTGAATGAAGTGGGACTCTCCAAAAACAGAATTATCTTCGGGAGGGTGAGCCTCTTGTGGTACAGGCTTATATCACTAGGTGAATGTTCTAGGAACCCATCTGTGTTAGTGTACTAGCTGGTATTGTGAGAGGCTTCATTTAGCTTCAGAGAATTTTTCTGAAGACTCTTTCAATGCATTTGCTCATTTCATGATGGATGATTTATGGGTGCACCTGCCCATACCACACTGATTGTTCAGTGGTTTCTGACCAAAAATGGCATGATCCCTGTGTCCCACCCTACCTATTCACCTGATCCTACGCTGAGTGACTTTTTTGTTTGTTTTTTTCCCCAGATGAAAAAAGCCCTCAAAGGGAAATGTTTTGCAGATGTGCAAGAGGTGAGATAAAATATGGGAGAAGCACCAAAATGCATCAAAATTGACTTTGAGCAGTGGGGGAAAAAACCTTGATAGGTGTATTGCATCAAATGTAGAGTACTTTGAAGGTGACTAAAGCTTAAACGTGGAAGAATAAATACACAATTTTTCATAAATAAATTCTGGGTTTTTTGGGTCTTTCCTCTTACATTCATATATGCATCCATATACACACACACCTCCAAGGATGAAACACTGAAATATACACTAAGAAAGTTAAAAGAAGAAATAACAGAATTCTCGGCTCTAAATAAGTTTAAGTTTATAAAGGAAAGATGGAAATTATCATTTTAAAAACAGAGCTCTTCCCACAACTACATTATGTGCTCTCATAAATTGAGGCAAAGTATCAAGCATTCTTCTAAAGTTTGAGGAAAATAGGTATTTCCCAGAGCAATTACACATCTGTGGTATTCTCTTTCCTCTTAGCCATTAATCAAATGAAGACTGAAAGGTTATCTCTGTATTATGTGAAAATCAAATTATGTGGCACAAGACCTTGCAGCAAAGTGACTGCTAAAGTGGAGCTCACTCTTCCTTCACTTCGGGAAATTTTCCCGCAGAAGTCCTCCCTTTCATGGTCACTACGAGATCAGTGGGTTTGTTGTTTTCCCCATTATTGTTTCCTTGAATGTGGAAAATCACTAGTAGTTCAGAGGTTCTGCTGAGCCATCCTAAGTCTCTGTAGAAGTCTTTTGTATCAAGTTCCCCGCTGGTGAGATAAATGGTTTGAATTCAGCAGTATTTTGTTGTTGTTGTTTGTTCGTTTTAAATAGATAAAATCTTCTTTTTGACAACATTTCACTAAAAGCCTTGTGCACAAAACATTTCAAGGTGGAAGTACTCTAACAGCAAAGTAGGCTGCCCACAGCTTGCCTTCCACAGCCCCTCTGTCCCTGAGGTGCCCCCAGAACACAGGGTCTCGGGGGAACACAATCTGAAAACATTCAAGTAGATTTTTCTATAACTGCTTGCAGCTCCAGCACTTTTGGCTTGGGTTAATTTTTTTAGTAATATGAGTGATTGTAGACCAATGAAGGAACATTGAGTAGAGGATGTATGTCGTTACAGTCGAGATACAATGTGGAGGGTGTAAATACTGAGAAGCACCCGTCTCACAGAGATTTCAGTGCAGATTTCCTGTAGAGATAGGAATTTTTCTGTATCTGCCAGAAACATAACAGAAATTCCTCTGTGCAATGAAAGAAATTATGCCCTTTCAAATATTAAATGTCATCTACAGAAATGCCAGGCCCTATTAAATATGGGGAGAGAAAATTGGAAAAGATTACAGAGTTTTATTCTCCTCTTTTTTGCAAGTCACTTGTACACACATCTTATTTAAAAGAAAACCCTAAACCTCCGTGCAAGTGTTATTCCTTCTGAAGCCAGTATAGAGATATGAAAGGCCTGAGTAAAGTGAGGACTGAAGAGAGGGATTTTAGTGCAGTGAGATTTGTGTGTGCTTTGAACTGCATGCCTTGTGGCTCTATGGAGGAGGGATGTACTGATTCTCTGAACATTGTCCAGCAAGTGGCTGCACAATGGACTTTACAAACTGCTTTGTGGGGAATGAAAAGCATGGTGGGACTTACATTAGAGCCCAGTGCAAAAACATGTGACAAGATACCCAATCACAGCATCTCAGAACATACATGTAAACAAGCAGGTGAGGTTCTAAAAGTACCCTGCCTGTAGTGCAAGAGGCAGGAGAGCTATGACTAGGCCTCCCATTGTTTACTGCTGATAGCAAGAATTAATAATACATACTTATCAGACCTGATCCTGGGCCACACAAATCTGCTGAGGTCACCAAAGCTATCTAATCCAGAATACAGCAACCAGAAAACCAAGAGGAGCAAAGTAAGGTAACTGGATACTAGATAGAAAAGATATAGCTATAAAATCCTCTTTACTGGGATAGAGATTTTCTCAGCCAAAAGTATTAGTGAGTTTTCTTCCAGGGTGTAGCAGAAGTGGGTAAAAATTGCCCTCTGGTTTAGGAAGACAACCATTTTAAATAGATAAGTGACTCAATGCTATGCATGTAGTAGTATCATCGGAAGATAATATAAGGTCTAAGTGGCTTGTTATCTAACTTTTAGGACTTTTCTACATAAAATATAAGTAATTTTACTTCGAAGAGAGAAAAAAAAAGGCCCCCCTGCCACTCAAAATGCCTGGTTCATTTGTCCTTGATGTAGGAGATATTTTAGCATGAGAGAACAGGGTTCAAATTCATTCCTTTGCTACTCCCTTTTCCTTTTTCACAAGCATGAAAATTGCTCGTTCTCAGTGCTCCTTTTGCATTTCGTTTACGTCCACTGTACCTTATCACTAGATTGATGCCAACTTGAGGGCAGGTCTGTTATCTTTTATTTCTCTGTGTATCTAGCAAAGCTCCAGCCCTACAGCTTTCTATATAATAAATTCATGTTGGATAAATTAAAGATAATAAATAAACATAATAACAAGTATAAGTAATTGTACAATATTTTTATAAAGACAAATGTGAATCTCTAATGAAACTGTTTTGAGTGGAGTCATTATTTCCATATATCATAGATATCTCAGAATTTGAGCAGCATCTAGGAGACACAACTTGATGCAGACCCCAGGCCGTGGGGTCCATGTGTTGTGGCTGCGATAAACAAATTCACACGGACTAAAGAATTCCTGTGGATAAAAAGGGACGGCATGGCAACTCTCTGAGTGAGAGAGGGCCAAGACCTTTGCCTGGACAGGCTTTTATTGCCTTTTCTGGGTCCATTATGTGGAGGATGGCCCTCATTTACTATGTACTGGTTCACTTTCGGTGGTTACCTTTTACAGAAAACAAAGGGAAGGATGTTGCTAATTATATCACAGAAGAAGGATATTTACAAATGTAAAGGGAAAATGTAAAGGTTGAACTGGTTACACTCAACCTTGTAAGGTTTAACATAGATTTTAGGAAGTTACTTTAAAGATATGCAGTAAACGTTTGCTGCCTCAATTCTGGGTGAGGGAGTTTTAGCAAAAGCAAGCCTCAAAGCAGCCTAGGTACAATATAGGCCTGATTCCCACGGGAGAATCTATCCATGGGTGTGGGTCCTGTGTGTCGGACCTCACCCCCCACCTGCCTTTCCGAGTGGGGGCTGGGCTACATTTCCCATGCCACGAGGAGCAGTTCTCTATAACAACTCATTATGTATATAATATTTTTTTAGGTCACTGGGTATGATTTGGGTGATACCATATTTTAGGTGTTTGTATATTTATGTACATCGTTTATATGGACCAACAGAATAGCTTTGTGAATGTTGCAAACCTGTGAACATCTGTAGAGGTAGTATTTTCTCAATTGTCAAGGAAAATATTGAGGCTTACAAAAACTTTCCTTTCTCAAGGTCATCTAGATAGTAGGTGTCATAAGCAGAATTAGGACTCAAGTCAACTAATCTCCAAAGATCTTTTTATCATAAAAATAAGCCACCTCATCTGCCTTACCATGGTTGTAAATTGATGGTTAGCACACCTGTGTCATGAGAAAATGTAATGGATCAGGGGAAAAGACCAATGAGTTGAATAATCACACAAAATAATAAAGGCTAAAAATATTTCAGCTTATTTGTTTGTTTGCTTGTTATAGCCTATTTTATACTTTTTTGGCATCATTTAGTGAGAATTCAATGGTTTTCAAATGGTAAAAATAAAAAAAAACATGACAACATATCAATAAACATAAGTCCCTTTTCCACCTCACATACCCATTGATAACTAATTAATACTACACATTAGTTTGCAAATATAATAATAAATATGCTGAGATTACAGTATCCTATGTATCTCTCTCTCTCCTGGATACTCAGTTAGATAAATGACATACATTTTGGGAGCTTTGTCTCCTACCACTTTTATTTTAACTTAGACTATAATTACTGTTTTAATTATCTCTCATCCACCTTTTAAGTGAAGCTTTGTCTGAATAGTGATGATAACTATTTTAAGCTATTATGGAATTATTTAACACACTTCAACATTGATGTGTTTATTTAGCTCCTTGTCTGTTTATTTGTGGAAATAATGCAGTATTCAAATGATGACTTTCTTTATCACTGTTCCCAAGGGGATGTTTGAAATAAGCCCCTTTTTTTCTTAGTTTCAACTAGAAAAATATTTACATTTTGGGAAGAATTGGGCCAAATAAATTGTACCTGTCACTTATATCAAGTGATATATAGCCATTTGTAATGATATGTACATTACCCACAGAGCTCTGAGAATAGGAGCAAAGAAAGAGCAAGGATAACATATTCAGACACAAATATTGGGATACTATAACATAGTCTTTCCTCTAAACCAAGGCAAATAGCTTATTTAGTTTTAGTTAAGGAATAGTTTAGCTGACTCTACATACCCACAGCCACTGTCTAATCAGTCCAATTTCTTAGTTTACGCAGCATCAACTCTGAATAGAGGTTCGTGGGCTGTTATTTTTTGCCTGTATGTTTGTTTTATTTAAGGAATTTTCCCAAATCAAGCACAAATTCTCCAGATACATACTTTAAGCCCTTATTATTCACACACTGGTGATATGAGAAGACAGATGTCATACTATGTATGAGTGATTGCGTGCAAGGGATCATGGGTAAGAGGGAAAAAGATAAAGCAATGAGATTAATGAAGCTGAGGATATTATGTATCACCTTTCCAAGTTGCTATGTATGGGGATTTGGCCTATGCATGTTGGGCAATGAACTTAGCCTAACAAGGCATACTTTGTGTTCAATAAACATGGGCAGATAGGTATATATTCAATAATTGCAGGAGAACAAAGCCATGTCTTTATATTTCACACTAATTTTGTTTCATTTGACTATATAGCCAGAGTGAAATTGCTGATCATTTGATAGTTCCATTTAAATTATTGAGGAACCTCTGTACTGTTTTCCATGGTTGCTTTACCAATTTACATGACCACCAACAGTGTACAAGGGTTCCATTTTCCCCACACCCTCACCAATACTTATTATCTCTTGTCCTTTTGATGACAGCCATTCTAATAGGTGTGAGGTCTCACTGTGGTTTTCGTTTATATTTCCCTGGTGATTGGTGATGTTGAGCACCTTTTCAGATATTTGTTGAACATGTCTATTGCTGTTGATTTCCAAGAGTACTGTATATATTTTAGATACTAACATTTTACCAAGTAAATGGTTTGTAAATATTTTCTCCTATTAGGTAGACTGCCTTTTTATTTTGTTGATTATTTCTTTCTTTAAAAAAATAATTTTATTTATTTATTTTTAGAGAGGGGAACTGAGGGAAAAACAGAGGGAGAGAAATATCAGTGTGTGGTTGCTTCTCAAGGACCCCCTACTGGGGACTTGGTCCACAACCCAGGAATATGCCCTAGACTGGGAATCAAATCAGTGACCCTTTGGTTTGTAGGCTGGTGCTCAATCCACTGAGTCACTTCAGCCAGGAAAATTTTTATTGACTATTTCTTTAGTTCTGCAGAAACTAAAAATGAAACAAACAAAAAACATAAAAGTTTTTTCATTACATGTTCTATTCTCAGAGCTGGGACAGTAGAAATTAATAAATGTTAAGGAAATTTTACTTTGATAAATGAATACTTAGAACGGATGGTTTTCAAAGGATAGACCATCGTGAGCTTGAATACTTAAGAAAAAGATAACTCAATGAGAGTTATGTTTTAATCTAGGTCTCAAAAAAGCATATGAACTGACAAGAAAAGTTATTCTAAATTTGGAGAAATAATAAAGAAATACGTGATTAGATGGAGAGATACAATAAGGGAGATGGTGAAAACCTGTATTATTCATATTTTTTTTGAGGTGGATTAATTTAATAGAATGACACTTAATAGCAATCAATTTCTTACTTTCTATGCATCAGGCATAATTACTTACTCCACAGATATGTACCAAGTGCTTAATTCACATTGGGAAGCATTCTACACAGTAAGGAAATATGGTGGAAAAGAAGAGCCAAAGTTTCCATAGCTGGAGACAAAAAATAAAGTGAAAACAAAAACAAGTATTAATAGAGTTCTGTCTGGGTAAAGCTCCAGCATTGTTACTATCATGAGAATGGTTTGCACACAATTGATATAAACTGACAGCCAAGAAGAGTGGACTGGGATGCTCATACTTGAACAATGATGACCTCACTGTACTAGTCAGTGGGGGTGGTAGACGTTAAGTGAGCATATGTTATGTGTGGTCATTGCATTAAAAATGACTGATGAGTAGAGCAATGAATCTGCATTAAATTTCATGTTAAGCTGGAACCTTCCTCCATGGAAACTACTGTGATGATTCAGAAGGCCGCAGCTATGGGCAATTGGTGATTGGCAGGTTCATCATGACAACACACCCATTCCTGCATCATGTCTCATGCAGAATATTTTGGTGAAACATCAAATCACCCACATGACTCAGACCCCCTACAGCCCTGGTTGGCACTCTATGACTTCTGGCTTTTCCCAAAACTAAAATCACCTTTGAAAGGGAACAAAATTCATACCATCAATGAGATTCAGGGAAATACAATGGGGCAGTTAATAGTGATTGGGAGAACTGTGTGAGGTCGCAAGGCACCTACTTTGAAGGGGATTGAGGCGTCATTGTTCTATGTACAATGTTCCTTGTATCTTATTCAATAAATGTCTCTATTTTTCATATTGTGTGGCTGGATACTGTATGGACAGACCTCATATACTAAATGTCATATAGGAAATAAATAGGAACATGTGATAAGCACTGGGGTTAAAAGGATGAAGAAGACATACCCTGATCAGACTTATTCATAACTCTCTTTAAATATAAGCCAAAGCAAAATAAACAAAAGTAAAAAAGAAGATAATGAAATAAGTGCTATGATAAAAGTCTACATAAAGTGCAGTCTTAGGGTCATTGCAGTGAAGAGCTTGAGTCTGAAGTCAAAGCACTAGCTGTGATCTATGGCCAGATACTTCAACTCTATCAATCTCAGGAACTTTGTTGGTGAAATGGGTATAATTGTAGTTGACTTTTCATGAGGATGAAATAAAATAAGCCAAGTAAAACCTTTGCTTTCTAGCATATAGTAAGGTTTCAAAACCAAGTATTTCATATAGTTATTGTAGATTTATTTACTTCATTTGTTATTTTAGTCCAATAACTGTAGCCTGCATCAATTAACTTTTATAGGTCTCTATTGATTTATACCTCATTGCCACATTATGAAGTCCCAAGAAGTTATGTACTTTGTGCAAGACCCTATAGCTGGGTGTACATGGCAATTTCAGATCCTTGTGCATTTAACCAGTATACTATTCAGCTTTCTGAGCTAAGCAGGTAAAGTGTGAACTTAACGTTGAATGATGGCCAGAATTTCAGTAGGCAAAGTCAGGAAGAGGATTACAGATTCAGTATTGGCAAAAATACAGAAAGTTGAAGACAGTATATTAGGAAAACAGAAACACGTCTTTATGGCGAGAGTTCATTTGTATGAGAAAGGTGGGAAATATTGGAGACTGGAATTATAAAGTTAGGATAGAGCAGTGGTTCTCAACATTTTTGGTCTAAAAACTCCTTAACACCTAAATTAATGAAGATTCCTAAAGAGCTTGGTTTATGTTACATCTATGGAATCTATTGGTGAGAACATAAACCAATAAAATTTTTAAAAACTTTATTCATTTAAGAGTAAAAAATAAACCCATTTCATGTTAATAGTTTTTGCAAATATCTTTAATGTGTGGTTCATTTGTTTCCTCTGCAGCATAAGAAATGACCACAAATTTAGAGGATTAAAACAACAGCCATTTTTTAATTCTTTTTTTAAAAAAATTCTCAAAGCTTCTATGAGTGAAGAGTCCAGACTTCACTGCTTAAGGTCTCACAGCACTTGAATCAAGGTGTTGATTGATTATGTTCCCAACTGGAGGCTCAACTGGGGAAGATCATTTAAGATGTTGGCAGAATTCATTTTCTAACAGTTCTAGGGGCAAAGTCTCTCTTTCCTAGCTGTTAGCTAAGGGTTATGCTCTGCTCCTAGAGGTCAACAGCAGTTCCTTGCCATGAAGTTCTCTTATAACATGGCAGCTTACTCCTTCACACTCAGCAAGGGAATCTCTTTTTCCACTCTAAGATAAAGTCTTGTTTTTTTTTTTAAATTTTAATTGGTGTTCAAGTACAGTTCTCTGTCTTTTACTCCCATCCCAGCCCACCCCCACAGTGCTCCCCACCTCCCTCCCATTTCCATCCCCCCTAGTTTTTGTCCATGTGTCCTTCATACTTGTTCCTGCGTACCCTCCTTCCTTTCCCCTACGGTTCCCCCCCCTCTCCCCGC
>PVKM010049901.1:0-10846 GCA_004027735.1 Carollia perspicillata
TTTGTTTCCAACCCTTCACTTTCAGTCTGTGTAGGTCTTTTGTCCTTAGTTGCATCTCTTATAGGCAGCATATGTGTGGGTCATGCTTTCTTATCCATTCAGCTATTCTATGTCTTTTAATTGAAGCATTTAATCCATTTACATTTAAGGTTATTATTGATAGGTACTTATTCATTGCCATTTTTGTACCTGTGGTCCTCTCTCTCTCTCTTTCTCTTTCTTTCCTTACAGCAGTCCCTGTAGCATCTGTTGCAGAGCTGGATTTGGTGGAGGTGTATTCTTTTAGACTTCTTTTGTCTGGGAAGCTCCTTATTTGGCCTTCTATCTTTGTTGAGAGCCTTGCTTGGGGAAGTAGCCTTGGTTGCAGGCCTCTGGTTCTCATTACTTGGAATATTTCTTGCCATTCTCTTCTGGCCTGGAGCGTTTCCATCAAGACACTCCATTGAGAATGTTTTCAGTTGCTAACCCTATTGGGCCTCTGTTGTATGTTATTTCCTTTTTCTCCTTTGCTGCCTTTAAGATTCTCTCTTTGTCCTGGAATTTTTCCTTATCCCATATTTTAACTGGGTTGTTTGTCACCCTGGTGTATAGTCACGTGAGTTTTATATATATATATTTTGGAGATCAAGCCCTTGTCTCAGGTATCATTTGCAAATATATTTTCCCATAGAGTTTGTTCCTTATTCATTTTGCTGATGTTTTCTTTAGCCATGCAGAAGCTTTTTTTAATAAAGTCCCTTTTGTTTATTCTTTGTTTTATATCCCTTTCTCTAGAGGATATGTAGGTGAAAATATTTCTTCTGAAAATATGTGAGACTTTTCTGCCTATGTTCTCCTGTGTGACTTTTATGGTGTCATTACTTATACTTAAGTCTTTTATCCATCTCAAGTTTATTTTAGTGTATGGTGTAAGTTGGTGGTTGCATTTCCTTTTTTTTGCATGTAGCTGTCTAGGTCTCCCAACACCATTTGTTGAAGAGGCTATTTTTACTCCATTTTATGCTTCTGCCCATTTTGTCAAATATTAACTGACCATAGTGACTTGGATCTATTTTTGGTCTCTCTATTCTGTAGGATTGAGGGTTGGATGTGGGAGTTGGTGGGGTGGGGGAGATCAGTGAGGGGAAAATGTAGATAACTGTACTTGAACAACAATAAAAAGAAGAAATAAATAAATAAAAATGATTATTTTTAAGATGCAAAAAAACAAATTCTACTGTTTTTATTAGTAATGGTACAATGTATGTTATTTCTAAATCAAGAGAAGTAAAAAAATAATCCTTACCTCAATAATGATTATATTTTTAGAATCTAAACAAATAAGAGTAATCATTTAAATATAAAATTTTTATGCATTCTTTTATAAGAAACTCAAATGGACTCAAGATAAATGCCAAAATCCTAATTTGGGTTTGCTATTTTCTACACATCCACACCCCTCCCAACATTAAAAAGAAAAAAGAAACACCCTACTTTGCCTCATCTCTGGTCACTGTTCTCTAACACCTCTTCTTTGATAACTAAAAAACCCAAAGGTTTATGTTCTCTCTTACCTCCTTTCATGTTTTTGTTTCTGTGTCTAAAAGGATGGGAGAGGTTATGTTAGGGTCCTTTTGTGATATTCTGAACTCAGATAACTCTGATCCAGAATATTTTGCTCAGCATAATGTTTTCAGGATTCATTCATGTTGTTGCACTTATCAGTAAATCATTTATTTTTATTCCCAGATGGTGGTCAAGTATATGTATATATTATATTGTGTTTATTCATTCTCCTGTTGATGGATATTTGGGTTGTTTTCAGGTTTTGACTACTAATAAATCTACTATGAATATCCATCTACAAATCTTGTGAGCATATGTTTTGTTTTGTTTTGTTTTGTTTTTTTTGGAGGTAAACAACTAGAAAGAGTATGTCAGGGATATATAGTAAGTGTTCAACTTTAAAGGTGGCTGTTTCTCTAAAATTGTTGTACCTGTTTGCATTCCTACCAACAATGTATCAGAGTTCCAGTTGCTCCATATCCTCATCTAGTACTTATTTTCAGTCTTTTAAATTTTAGCCATACTGTTTAACAGTCATTGGCATTTCATTGTTTTTATTTTACATTTCCCTGATGACTGATGATATTGAGCATCTTATCATTATTCATTTGCCCATTTAAAAAGGGCTTATCTGTCTTATTATTATTGAAATTATGTATTCTGGATACAGGTGCTTTCTCAGATATATGCATTTCAAACGTTCTCTTCCAATTTCTCTTTGCCTTAGATTTCTCTTATAAAATGCAAGCTTATCTGTACTCCCCACTCTGGGGACAGGTGTTAGTTAAGTGCATTTGGTTATATGCACATAAACTTAATTTGCACAACTAAGCAAATGACATGATATTACAGGAGACTGGTTAGTTCAGTGAATTGAATAGAATATGCATGTGGACAATTTATCCTCATAAAGGAGAAGGAGCTGGGAAGACTTAGGTTGTCTACAGAAGGAGCTGTGGAATTTCTCCCTGGTTCTAGCATTGACTAACTTGGCATCTCTGCAACCTCTGGTCTAGATTTAGATATGAAAGACAGAGAATCCAGTCTGCTTAGCAGAGATCACCAGACCGCCCTAGATTTATGACAAAATATATCCACTACAAAGAGCAAACTGTTAAGCCAATGGTACTTTGGTGTAAATAAATATATTAGATTTCATTTTATACTGATACTTGGTCAGGCAAAGGGGAATGATATTTCGTGTTATACTCTGGCCACATAGTAGGTACTCTTATGAAAACTATTCAATTTAATGGAAAATAAAGGCAGTGGAGTCTGGGAGCAGATAAAAAGGAAGTGCTATGAAGAAGGAAAACAAGGAAGACTGAGGGCTACCTGAAACAGCTTTGCTATACAAGCTTTGCCTAGATATCGTGAGCTCATGTGACTAGTGGCCAGTGAGTTTATTTGTCTTCATCCCTACAAAACTTGATCATATTTAGATGTTTTGTTACTTCCCAGGAAAAACCCATCAAAGACTTTAAGACCAACTGTAGATGGAGTTCTCTTGGAATTTTCGATGATTTATTTTGTGGTACAAGTAAATGAGAAGTACCAGTACTATGTGTCAAGAAAGGAGAGAAAAATCCTAAATCAAAAGTTACACACAATTATATTAACATTCAGACTTGCACAAATGGAGCTCCAGGAGACAAGAAAGCAGAGAAGCAGAGATAAAGCACAAGTGCACAGAAATTAATTTCTTTGAACATGTGAGCCTAAAAGCTGTAGAGCAGACATACCTTGCTATAAATAATCTTTGCAGCTTTGACCCTGAGAGCTGACATTAGCTAGATGTATTTAATTAGACATATTTCGTATTGGGCACTTTCTTCACCAAGATTTCCTAATAGGTGGCCAGCTCATTTACTGAAGATTTTAACTGGCTTTTGATAGCATTCTTAAAGCTGAACTATTTTGGTGATTTGGTCTTTAAAGTGAAAATGGATGATGTTCATATGCCTGAAAACTTCTAAAATCTTGTGTCCTTCAATGTTCCCTCAAATAGACCTACATTTTGAGTAAAGAAACATAGCTTTGTTTCTGTTATTAAAAGACTTGAGAATGATTCTGTTCTCTGCAAGATTCCCTTAGGCTATGTGACATTTTTTAACCAGGATATTTTTAAAACCAAAATAGAATACAGATCCATCATTTCAGAATTTTAAAAATTAAGAATTTGTGATTATTTGGAGGGGACTGATATTTACCTCTGTATCATAAAAAAGAATAATATAAGCAATATCGTTTGGTAACATTTATCCTGGGTAAAGAAACCAAACCCTTCACTTATATTGACAGCACTTATTTAGTTGTTATGAGTAGATTGCTCTTACCTATTGAGTGCTTAGTGGAATTTCATATATCTTCCCAACACAGTCACCCTTGAGGTGCTGTTGGTGTTTATTGCTCTTGTAACAGAGGCAAAACTATTTCAGGGAATGCTTTTTGAGAGGCATGAGCTTTAAGTGCTTTTAAATCTTGCCACAGGAATAAAATAGTTAACTGGGGATGTTCCATTTAGAACATCTTCAGAGCTGTATTGAAGCCATGTGTATGCCTACATGAGTTAGTATACAAATAATACCTATGAAATACAAACTGTTGTTTGCAACAAGAGTGGGAGGACATACTGAGATAACAAGGTAGTAGCTTGCTTTCTTGGGGACCAGGCTAGAGTGTTAAGGCACTGGTTCATTGCCAGGGTTGTGAGGGACCAACAATTCCCCTATCACTGTGTGTACAATTGGTGAGAAGAAGTAGTTTTCCCTCAAGGTAGATAATATCTAAGAAAATTTCTCAGGGAGTAAAATTATGCCTGTCAAATTTGTGGAAATCTGTTTTCTTTGGTTACTAATATATACAAGGTGTGGCAAAATTAGGTTTATAGTTGCAAGTGCACAAAACACAGAGTGTATTATTATTTATTAATTATTGTGTTATTTTCCATATCAACAACAGTAAACCTACTTCTGCCCTACCTTATATTTATACAGATAATTACAGTATAAGATCTGAAATTAATATTATATGTGTTGCCTTGACATCTGGTGAAATTAGAAGGGACTTGAATGTCCTATCTCTAAGTTCCCCTTCCCACTTTATTTCTTCGGTAAAATCTTTTCACCAAATAACCTTCCATGTCAAAGAAAGCAACAATTCATGCTTATTTATGAGTATTGGGTTTTATTTCTCTGCTAGCCCATAAATTATTCAAATAAGTCAATTACATCCTTTTGTGAGAATCAGGGAGGAATCCCTCCCCCCCTTAATACTCTAAAACATGCCTCCCATAGCCTCTGGTTGTTTACTCTGTCCTGCTTTCAAATGAAACTGCTGTGTTGCCCTGCATGGTGTCCCTCTACCCTAGGCCATGTATACATGTGACTAATGACTGTTGTTTTTTCCATCTAATGTCAGGTGTCATGTATCCATGTGCAGAAACCTAGGGCGAGAATCCTTCCCTTACCAATGAGGAGAGAAGGAGGCAATTAAAACTAAAAATGTGGCCCCGGCTGGTGTAGCTTAGTGAACTGAGCATGGACCTATGAAGCAAAGGGTCGCTGGTTTGATTCCCAGTCAGGGCACATGCCTGAGCTACAGGCCACGTCCCCAGTAGGGGGTGCATGAGAGGCAACCACACATTGCTGTTTCTCTCCCACTCTTTCTCCTTTGCTTCCCCTCTGTCTAAAAATAAATAAATGAAATATTAAAAAAACAAAAAACCCTAAAAATGTGGAAAAATGAAGATACCCAGCATCCATGTAATCTCAAGATTATTGAAAATTATGTCATTATTTTGAGATAAGAGAGTATGTAAAATATATATACCTAAGAAGTAAAAGGAATATATATCTGAAAAAGTTAAACAGTAAAGTACGCTAATTGCTACAAATGGTGGAATTGTGGTGATGACACAGTTGATATTCTGTGACACCTCAGCTCATTAAAGGATTAAGTTTGAACTGAGAACCCAGTCTAGATCTTATTTAAAAGTATTTCTGCAATCAATTAAATACTAATCTATTTCATCATGAGAGTATAGAGTAAAAGACAAAGGACCAGAATGGGAAAATCTCAGAGTGCTCTACAAAGTAAATAGACATAGACTATTCTTGGGAAAATAAGTAATAAGCAATATGTATTATATATATATTTTTTATATTTGTTTTGCTTAATACTCCCTATCCTTTTTTTTTCATTCAGCCCCCAAACCCCTCCCCTCTGACAGCTATCAGTCTGTTCTATGTATCTACGCTTCTGTTTCTATTTTGTTTGTTAAATTATTTTGTTCATTAGATTCCACATATAGGTAAGATCATATGGTATTTATGTTTCTCTCAGTGGCTTATTTCACTTAGCATAATGCACTGCAGGTTTATCCATGCTGTCACAAAAAGTAAGGTTTCCTTTTTATGACTGAGTATAATTCCATTGTGTAAATGTACCACAGCTTTTTTGTCCACTCATCTACTGATGGACACTTGGCTGATTCCAGATCTTGGCTATTGTAAATAACTCAGCAGTGAACATAGGGGTGCATATATTCTTTCAAATTTGTGTTTCAGGTTTCTTCAGTTATATTCCCAGAAGTGGAATTACTGGATCATAAAACAGTTCTGTGTTAATCTATTGAGAAAACTCCAAACTGTTTTCACAGTGGGTTCACCAATCTGCATTCCCACCAACAGTGCACAAGGGTTCCCTTTTCTGCACATCCTCACCCACACTTGTTTTTTGTTGACTAATTGATGATAGCCATTCTAACAGGTGTGAGGTAATAACTCATTGTGATTTTATTTTGCATTTCTCTGATGATTAATAACATTGAGCAATTTTTTATGGGTCTATTTACCCTCTGCATGTCCTTTTTGGAGAAGTGTCTATTCAGACCCTTTGCCAGTTTTTAATTGGATTTTTTTCTCTTTGTGTTGAGTTGTATAAGTTCTTTATATATTTAGGATAATGACCCCTTATCAGATGTATTATTGGAAAATGTGTGCTACCATTCATTTGTTGCCTTTTCATTTTGTTGATGGTTTCTTTTGCTGGGCAGAAGCTTTTTGGTTTAATGTAATCTCATTGTATATTTTTCCCTTTGTTTTCCTTGCCCAAGGAGATATGACGTCTGTCTGGAAAAAGTGTAGCCATTGTTAATGAGAATGGTTTTCATGACATTGATGTAACCTGGCAGCCAAGGAGAGTGGCCTGGAATGAGCATGGGTAAACAATGACAACTTCAATGTACTAGTCAGTGGGGGCAGTAGATGCCATTGATTGCACATGTATACTCTGTGGCCATTGTATTAAAAATGACTGAGCAAGTAGAGCAATGAATCTACACCAAATTTTGCATTAAGCTTGAACATTCTTCTACAAAAACTATTCAAATGGTGCAGAAGGTCACGGCTATGGGCAACTGATGATTGGCAGCTTTATCATGACAATGTGCCCACTCATGCATCACATCTTATGCAGAGTTTTTTTGTGCCCTACAGGCTAGATTTAGTGTCCTGTGACTTCTGATTTTCCCAAAGCTAAAATCACCTTGGAAAGGGAAGAGATTTCAGACTGTCGATGAGATTCAGGAAAATAGGATGGGGCAGCTGATGGTGATTGGAACTGTGTGAGGTCCCAAGGTGTCTGTCTACTTTGAAGGGGACTGAGGCATCATTGTCCTATGTACAATGTTTCTTGTATATTATATCTTCTCCAATAAATGTCTCCTTTTCATATTACATGGCTGGGTACCTTCTGGACAGATGTTACATAACAGCAAAAATATTTTGAAATGATATCTCATTTGAGGTGATATCTCATTATGCTTTTACTCAATTTGTTTCTTAAGTATCTTATGGTTTTCTGAACACAGGTCTTTTACCTCCTTGGTTAGGTTTATTCCTAAGTACCTTATTTTTTTTTGTTGTTGTTTTTCAATAGTAAATGGGATTTTTTTTGCTTAATTTCTCTTTCTGTTAGTTTATTGTTAGTATATAGAATGATACCAATTTCTAAATATTAATTTTGTATTTTGCTACTTTACCAAATTCATATTAATTCTAGTAGTTTTAAAAAACGTATTTAGCCCTGGCTGGCATAGCTCAGTGGGTTGAGAGAGGGCCTGTGAACCAAAGGATTGGAGTTCGATTCCCAGTCAGGGAACATTCCTGGGTTGCAGGCCAGTTCCCAGCAGGGGATGCATGAGACGCAACCATACATTGATATTTCTTTCCCTCTCTTCTTCCCTTCGCCTCTAAAGATAAATAAAATCTTTAAAAAAACTTATTTATTTTAATTTAAATTACATTTTAATGTTTATGCTATTATAGTTGTCCCAATTTTTCCCCTTTGCTCCCTTCCACCAAGATACTCACACTCCTTCGGGCAATCCCCACACCATTGTCCATGTTCATTAGTCATGCGTATATATTTTCTTAGCAACTATATTTCCTATGCTGTACTTTACATACCCATAACTATCCTGTAACAACCAGTTTTTACTTAATCTATTAAACTTTTTCACCCATCCCCCAACCCTCCTTCCATCTGACAACCATCAGAACATTTTCTGTCTGTGATTCTGTTTCTGTTCTGCTTGTTCATTTATTTTGTTTTTTTTTTTTTAGATTCAATTACTGATAGACATGTATTTATTGGCATTTATTATTTGTATTTTTAATCTTTTTCTTCTTTTTAAATGAGATCTTTAACGTTTCATATAATACTGATTTGGCGGTGATGAACTATTTTAACTTTTGCTTATCTGGGAAGTGCTTTATCTATCATCTGATTTTAAGTGATAGCTTTACTGGGTAGAGTAATCTTGGTTGTACATCCTTTTTTTTCATCATGTTGAATGCTTCTTGCCAATTCCTTCCCTTCTAGTAATTTTTTGATGGAATCTTTAGGGTATTCTATATACAGTATCATCTCATCTATGAATAATGATAGTTTTACTTGGTCCTTAGCAATTTGGATGTATTTTATTTTTTCTTCTTGTCTTATTGCTGTGATTAGAACTTCTAGTACTATGTTTAATAACAGTGGTGAAATCAAGCATCCCTGTACTGTTCCTGTTAAGGGAAATGCTTTTAGTGCAACATGTGTTTTAAAAAAACTTTTTGGGAAAACCAATTAAAAAACATAAATTAATCTTGGTATTTAAGACTAAGATTGAACAATTATGGAGTTAGAAATGGAATCATTTTAGTAAATAATAATAACGAAGAATCTGACATAGAAAATATCCTGCCTTAACATGGAATATTTTGGTGGGCACAGAAAAAGGAAGGAGAGAAAGTAAATAATTAAAAAAAGGATCAATCCAAAGAAACAGAATAGATCTATTAGTTCTAATAGTGTTTCTTAGTTTATTTAAAACAAACATATTCCTTGTGAGAAATTAATATCCCAGTTTTAACATAGGTTTAATAATTTTTATTTACACATTGATTATTTGGTAATTTAATTTCTTTTTTTTTGTTGTTTCATGGCAATCATTTAGTGTTTCTCAATGTGTCTTTGATTGACTTCATATGGTGTTGGTGTTACAAGTCTCTTTTAACTACATTTTGTAGCCAAGATTCTTGTGCTCACAGTGGACAAGTCAAAGAAAGGCATATTGTATACCTACAGAATGCTACTGGAGAAGATTTGTTTTTCTAAATGTGTATCCCATGTTTTGAAAAATTAAGTTTAAGGTAATAATAAATAATCAGGTCAGAGTTAATGAGTTTCTATACATGAGTCTACCAGAAACACAATATAATTTATAACTGCTTAGTTTCCTTTATTCATTTGTGTGGCAACTCCTGTCAATATTTTCATAAATTTACAAAATTACTATTTGTGTGTGATTCTCCATTTTTCATGGAATGCTCCTTGATAGCATAACCCCTTTATCAATATTTGTGGAGAACCTAAAATCTGGTTTATTTTAAGACATTTAGTTGATAAAAAGCATTTTTGAACATATATCCAACATTTAGTTTGTGGAATTTGTTTAGACTCTAAATATTCAGCAGAATTCAAAACCTATTCATTTCACCCATATGGAAAACCTGGAGGTTTACAGCACAGAGTTGAATGAGGACTTCTGACCTATACTTGATTGGATATACCATTGACTGGAACTATAAATATACTTCTATTTATATACAATATATATTATATGTATTATTTATATATAATTTATATACATTTATATGTTTAAATATATTTTAAAAATATATATTCTATATCTACTGATTGCTGATCTCTTCTGAGGGGCTTTGCATGTAAACTATTTCTGATGTCAGGTTCTTTGGATTTGTAGATCATGTTATCATTAGTTTGTTTCCCTATATTTAAAAAAGCCTGTAGATGAACTTTTATTGAGTCTGTTGGAAAGGATGGATGGAAACTTATACCATTTCCCTGGAGGTACCCCTCTTTGCTCTCTCATTATTGTTCAGAAAGTAAATATGAGTTCCATTGTGTTTTCTCTTTTTCCTTCTCTAAAGCTCCTTCTGCTCTTTAGTCTCTCAAGCTGGCAATTCTTTATGATGATTTTTCTATTATCATGTTATATTTGTTTTACATGGAATCTATATCTGGTATTAGAGGCAAACAGTGGGAATTCTGAATGTGTTTGCTGTAGGGAAAGTCTTGAAATTAGTGGAAGTGTGTCATAGGGAGTATGTTTTGAGGATCAAGTGAAAGTCAATTAAAAGTTATAGAATAACTGATTTAGGAAAATGACTTTCAAAATTGCAGATATCTACCAATAACACTTAGAGGTGATCAAGATTAATTTTTAATTCTTTGCATTTTAAAGATTTTTCTTAATCATTATCCTTTGTTCTTATTCCTTTGCATAAAGGAATGCTAAATGCATAATGGAATCCAAAGCGTAATGATACAGAATGCTAAATAATCTCATATAGGGCAAGCACTCTTTCACCTGTGTAGTTTGATACCCAGGACACATTTGTACCAGGTGAGCATAGAATCAGTGCTCTTTGAAAAGATATGAAGACAATAAGATCTCTGTACCATCTACATAGTATCTGAGACTTTGACAAGCTACAGTGCTAAATAACAACACAGTGAAAAAATATAATCTAGAACTCAACTAGTACAGTTTTTCCCTTTTGTGTTTTATTGTATTTTAAAGAATTTGTATTTATTTTTGGCACAGAAAGTAATTTCAAAGAACAATTCTTTGGGAAAGACTCACGGATTCTTGCTAAGAGGGAAACTGCATGCTCACATTTTATTTTCTTTTAATAGCATCTTTTTGCTTGTCACCTGTGAATATCTT
>PVKM010049902.1:0-10854 GCA_004027735.1 Carollia perspicillata
TCTTTCTGATTCAGAGGCCTCAAGGAAATTTTTTAAAATTTATTTTAATTGTTGTTCAAGTACAGTTTTCTTTTACTCCCATCCCAGTCCACCCCCCAGTGCTCCCCACCTCCCTCCCATTTCCACCCCCCTTCGTTTTTGTCCATGTGTCCTTTATACTTGTTCCTGCAAACCCTTCCCCTTTTCCCTGAAATTCCCTCCCCTCTCCCCTCTGGTTACTGTCAGCCTGTTTTCTATTTCAATGTCTTTGGTTATATTTTCCTTGCTTGTTTGTTTTGTTGTTTAGGTTCCTGTTAAAAGTGAGATCATATGGTATTTGTCTTTTACTGCCTGGCTTATTTCACTCAGCATAATGCTCTCCAGTTCCATCCATGCTGTTGGAAAGGGTGTAAGCTCCTTCTTTCTCTCTGTTGCATAGTATTCCATTGTGTACATGTACCACAGTTTGTTGATCCACTCATTTGCTGATGGGCACTTAGGTTGCTTCCAGCACTTGGCTATCGTAAATTGTGCTGCTAGGAACACTGGGGTGCATAGGTTCTTTTGAATTGGTGTTTCAGGGTTCTTAGGGTATAATCCCAGCAGTGGAATTGCTGGGTCAAAAGGCAGTTCCATTTTTAGTTTTCTGAGGAAATTCCATACTGTTTTCCACAGTGGCTGCCCCAGTCTGCATTCCCACAACAGTGCAATAGGGTTCCCTTTTCTCCGCATCCTCTCCAACAATTGTTTGTTGCTTTGTTTATGATGGCCATTCTGACTGGTGTGAGGTGGTTGGAAATGGACAATCTTAGTATTACTTACAAGGCACACTGCAAGGCTTCCTGTAGTTTTAACTACCTGGTAAAAATGCAGGTTTTTCAAAAAGAGAATGTGTTTTAGTCCCTACTACTGTTATAGCCAGAGTTCATGTTCACGTTTCCACATGCTATTTTGGTGAGGCCAGTTAAACAAGAAACGCCCAACTGCGTCCTGCCTGAGTCTTAGAAAATGAAACCTGACAAGCAGTGTGACAGGGCCGTGACGTGGAAGAGGGGTGTGTTGGGACTAAGAGGGAGCCTTGAGGTGGGTCACCAACTCTGCCCCTTACTGGGCTGGGCAAATTGCTTCCTCTTTCTGAGCCTCCGTGTCCTCCTCTGTCAAATGGGGATAATAATAATTCCTGTACCTCGTGAGTTGTTTGAGACATTAAATGGGAATATAGGAGAGAGTTCTAATGGGCTGCAAAATCTCTCTTGAAAATGAGCCTCCTGTTATAAATCCTCTTGATAAAGCTCACACTGAGGCTCAGGCACCTGCTAGAACTAAGGTCTCCTGATGACTGCAGTTTCTTCTTGCCAGGTTGCTGCACTGGGCTTGCCTTCCTGGAGAGCAATTGCTGGCAGGAGTGAGTTCCTGGGGAGACAAACAGGTGCTGGGAAGGAGGGGAAGGGAGTAGAGGGGCCCCCAAGGGGCTCAGGCAAGGGCAACAGAAGAGGAAGGGAAAGTTCGAACTCTCCTACCTTCTCAGCTTGCAAAGGGCTCTGAGGTTGGGCCTTCTCAGGTCTCTACTGCCACCTTCTTCACTGCTCTCAATTCACCTGTCTTTGCGTAGGGGAAGCCGACCTAGCATAAATTAACACTCTTTTCCGCACACTTTGAAAGTAAAGTCAGACTTTAATGATCAGGTTTCTGTTGCTTGGTATTTCCTTTTAAGCAGAGGCTGTGTTTTTGTAAGATACTACATTTCAGTGGGCTATTCTTTTGTCCCCAGCAAACATCCCAGTGAGGTGGGTTTTAGATGGTCCAATTTATTGCTTCTGGTGTCCAATAACTCTGGAATGAATATCTGTCTCCATGCCCCTAAGGCCATGTTATTTCAGAAAGTTACAGCTCTTAAAATCGTTCTTTAATAAAAGCAAGTGTCACTAATTCTAAGTAAAGCGAGCTTTCCAAATAAGACCAGCTGTGAATGTCTGGGGCGAGGGGGGGAAGGGGAAGAAAGAAACGTCAGCAACAGGAGTTCGCAGTGGAGACTGTACGCAGATGAATTTCTCAGGCATTTTCGCAGTCGTTTAAAAAGATGTCTTCAGCAAACTCATCTAAATTAGCTAAAAATGCTTGGCATGATGGACACGTTGTATCTGTAGGCCAATATTCAATCCAGGTGGAGGAATCTAAAGGGTAGATGTACCTGCCGAGAGAACAGGAAAACGAAGCGTTTGTGACGACGCCCACAAAGAGAGCAGCGCCGCCTTCCTCTGCGCTCAGGCTGACAGGTCCCCGGGGTCAGGCTGCTGGCCAGCCCGTCTGGACCGGCCTCCCCGCGGGAAGGTCCTCAGGCCCCCTGATGGTCGTGAAGCTGCGTGGGGCTCCCACAGTTAAAGGCAGGAACCGCATCTGTTTTGATGTCTATTTTTTAATGATAATAAAATGCATATTTAAACATTTTTGTCTTTACGAACGGAGCAGTCTGAATGCTTTTGGAGTGAGCAGATGTGGCGCTGGGGCTCGGATGAGCACCCTCAGATTCACCTTCAAGCACAGGCCCTCTGTTTATTTGTCGGCGCGTCCTCAGCTGCCCTAACCGTCTTAAATAGTTCTTTGCTTTAAACGTTTCAATTATTTTAAATGATTGAAATATTGTTTCAGTTATTTCTCCTAATTGTTTGTTGGTTAACAGCAGGGCACATAAGAAACAGGTAGTGTATTTAAGAATAGTTTACACTCAATTTTGGAGGGAAGACCTGAGACTCCAAAATATCGGGGACTTACTTGAAGCTGAAATTGTGCTTTATCTGGAGAGCTTCTTTACCCATAACCAGATACTGTCTTCCCTTCTGCAGGTCAGCGTTAACACAGGTCGCCTTTCTAATGAAGGAGATTTCAGAGCCTTTCTCGGCAGCAGCTTCGCCTGAGAGACATACAAAGTGAAGTTCATCACACTCGTGCTACAGTGTCACCATTATAAACGCTCTTAAGTATTGCAGCCCTCCTGGCTGTTTGTTAGTGCGTGTAAGTTTATGCTGAGAGGCTAGTGGCTACTGAAGAGCAACAGTGCCCCTGCGGTTCAGATTTCAGACTCGAGCGCCTCGGTTGTACCCCAGCTCTGCCACTTACGGGCTGTGTGGCCCCGCACAAATGGTTTACGCTCTTCGTGTAAGGGCTCAGCCCCCTCATCTGAAAAATGGGCGTGACAAGAAAACCTACCTTGTAGAACTGTCATGAGATTGAAGGGCTGATATATGAAAAGTGCTTAGAACTATATATGAAGTAAGCACTATATATTTGCTTGTTATTATTATTCTTGTAGAAAGAGGAATTAAAAGAACCTCTCTACAACTGAACAATATTAATCTCCATATGTTGTATAGCAAAATTAAAAAGTAGTTGGTAGCTAAAAACAACAGAGTTGGTGAATTATCAAACTCTGGCAGAGTCATCCTAATTATTAAATCCTGAAAAAAACTTCTGAACGTGTTGGTAAATAGTAAACAGTAACTGTGTGAACAATCATCGTCACTGGAAACACAAATTCTGGGGTGCACATCTTACTTCAGGCTAATTTCCTTAGGCTTTTCTGATCACCATGAATCTATGACTTCCTGCTTCAGCAACGTGTGAACAACATTCTCCCCTCTACCTGCCAATTCACCCCTGCACCCTTAGCAGCGTGGCTGTGTGGCGCCTTACCATGGCTTTTTAAAACATTTTTTTATGGAAAATTTCAAGCATATTCGGGTGAAGAGAGGATAGTTAATTAACTGCAGCTTCAGCAATCACTAATCTTTTTATCATTTATATCCTCACCTACCCTAAGCACACTGTGTTCTAGGAGAAACACCAATTTATTAGCCTTGGCCTATGCAGCTCACAATTCTTGTACAAATGAATGCGTGTGTGGTGTTTTGATATTTGTACAACTTTAAATTTTACATATATTAAGAATGTACACCCAGAATGAAGAGATAACAAAGTATGCAAATATTTCTTAACATACTTTACACACAGGGCTCTTTTATTTTTATAATTGTTTATTTGTCCACTTCCTTTCTTTAAAAATGCGTCTCCTTACATAGCACACAAACTTTATGAAAACACTGACTCCGACTGTTTCATTCACATTGCATCTTCTGTGTCTAATAAAATGCCCATCATGTAGTAGGTGCTAAGTACTGGCTGAATGGAAAAATGAATACATTCTCACCGGCTTTGTAGACATCTAGGAGGGTTGCAGAGTACTTGATAAAAACATTTTCTTCAGTGAGGGATGTGATACTAACTTTATAAGCTGGCGAAAAAGAAAACAACAGTTCATACTAAATACCACTGACGTCATGTCCAATGGAGGCCAGAGTCTGTCAAACAAACGAGAGAGGGCAGCCTGAGGCCGATCTTATTTCTTCTTCCAAGAAGCCTTCCCAGATACTCTCAGTCTGATTCTGCCGATCATTACTCTAATGACTCATTCCACTCAGAATCATTAGCCCTGCCCGCTGTTAGGGAACGGGCTGGCTAGGATAAGAATAATATTAAATTAAAAGACAGAAACGCACAAAACAAACAATGGGAGGCTTTGTTGGACATGAAGTTCAGAGTCTGACCCATGAGATTAGCAGATCAAGTCCACGGGGAACCCTAAAGAGCCTCTGCCTTCCCTGCACAACCACAGTGGGGCCTCCCTCTATCCCTCAGGCTCGAGTGTGAGACTCCTTGTTCTCTTCAGCTCCCTGGACACCTCCACTGGCTTTGATCTTCGGTTTTTGGTGGGATTCTGTTTTCTGACTTTGCCTGGATTGGCGGCTCTCTGACACGAGCCACTCCCTGTGCTGGTTGGTTCTCTCCATTCAGGCATCTGCGGTGTGTCTGACCTCAGTTCTGGAAGGACCAGCTCGAAGGGACCCATCCCTTCCACGTGGCCTGAGAAAAGATCCTTCTAGTTCTGCTTTCGACGGGGTTGAATGACCTACAATGTCTGTCCGTTTTTCAGACCCTAGCAAGCTAGCTAGATATCAGAAACTTACTTTAACACAGAGAATAAATGCAATCTGGATTCAGTTCATTACTTTCAAGACAAGACATAATAGATGAATGAATGAACTCATTGTGACAAAAAAAAAAGCTGTTTAAATTAGTAGCTTCAAATAGATGAAAACTGTTCTGAATTTTAGATTCATAAATCTTTATGGTGGATTTGAGCAATGTACCTACTCTGGGCACAGGGGGAGAGAGGAAACCGCTTTATTTTGTTTCTATTCCATTATTCCAGTAGAACCCCAGAGTCCCCCCAAAGCCCACTAAGTTATTTTTTAATGTAATAAACTAATTCCAGCTTGCATTTATTTGCCATGTTAAATAGACTTCTAATACTTAAGAGTTTAAATAGTTCTAAAATGGAAGGGAGAATTTAATGAAATTTTTGTTTGCTAAAATAATACAGTATTTTCTTCAGACCTCACTGTATTTTAAAAACTACAGTGGGTCTTGGCTGAGTTGGGCACCTTTTTAGTTTTTTAAAAACAATCAAGATGAATTAAAAGGAAAGAAAGACTATAAACCACACAAAAGTCATCCCGATGGCTGTCTTTCCATTAAGAGAAGTTAGTGTACTACATGAAAATCATACTGGAGACCAGGATGGCTCCTAGTTCTACTACTTACTTCCCACATAGCTTTGAGAAAATCATTTCGTCTCCCTGAGCCTCAGTGTCTTCGCTGGTGAAACAGGGATGATCCTGTGACCTCAAAGGGGTCTCAGGGGACTCCAATGAGACACTGTATGAAAGCAGTTGGTAAACACATAACGCCAAACCAACGGCGCTGGTTTTTCATTTGTAAATAACGCCCTACCGATTACCAGGAAAAGATTTGAGATAGCGCACAGTGTGCTCTCCCTCTCTCTTAAAAAACTCCAGAAACAAACATTAGAAACTATGGACGGAAAATAAAGGAGCTAATTCTATGAGGAACTTGAGAAAAGACTACAACTGGACTTGGGCATTTAATTTAGTGCTGAGCTCTGGACAGACAGGAGATGATCCTTTTGAAATGGAGAATTTCTAACATGCACTGAAATTCTACATATATTAAAAATTATTTAGTATCGATATTTTACTGTGTCTTTGAAGATTTTTTTTTTAAACCAAACCTTAAAACCACCTTTGTCTCTGTCTCTGCTCCACTGACTGGAAGAGTGCAGTTATAAGTAAAATCTTATACCTTTGTGACTTCTCAAAAAGCCTCTTTAATTATATTTTAGGGCCCTTAATTCTATGGGATCTATTGGAGTAAAGGATCTTCTCTGGGTGTACACATCACTTCCATCATTTTTAATGAAAATCACGTTTCTTGTGGAAGGATAAATAACTTTGCACATTAATGCTGAAAACTGATAGTACTTTCCTTCAAAGGACTATATGGACTGTTGTATCCATAGGATCACAACATGAAGTTATTGATCTTCCTGATTACATATTCATAAAATGTCACGTTTAATAGACCTGTATATTGAACTTTTGTACTTACCATACGCAATCTCTGGTTTACATGCTGTGTTTTTTCTCACGTCTGTAGAGATTGTCAGATCCAATTCTGGCTGCATTTGTCCACAGTCAGCTGGATTTTGTGAAAAATGGTAAAAGGTTAATGTAGGAAGCACACTCTCTATGGGAGAAAACGCAGTGCCCATGAGCTAGGAGACAAACTAATATAATCTTACAAATACTAGATTCCTAAGACCTATTTTCTCCTCTTCCATAAAGTGAAATAGCATATAAAGCAAAAACAAAACAAATAAAAACAAAATCTTGAACGTGAGAATTATTCTTAGAATGGAGAGTCCACTCCACAGTCAGCTTTTCAGAAATGTATACGCTTCCACTGAAGAATGGAGAAAAATTTCCTATTTTAAGTTTAATCAAATGTCCCTTGAAGGAAGAAAATGGTAACTTCACTGATTTATAGTTATGAAACGGTGCAACAAGTACCCAAGAAATGTGTAGATATTAAGAATCTGGAAAACCAAAATAAAACCAAACCAGCCCAGACCCTCATGAAGTCGGGTGATTATCTGTGAGCCCTGGGCCTTTTTCTTGGCCAAGACGGCTGCCTTGGATTTGTACAGACTGAATGGGGAACTCACTAACTGGGGAGGGCATGGGAGAGAGAGGAGCCTCTTCTCTTTGGTCGCAGTCCTGTTACGTAAGAAAGACCAGGCGAAAAGTAAGAACTTCACATCGTATTGGCCCTCTGGTAGCCAACAGCCGCCCGGGCAGTGTTTCTCCACAGAAACTATCAGGTTGTTCAGGAGCTGCTGAGACCTGGTTTCACAGTGCTCGAGAAATCCGCTTTCAGTCGGCTGGGATGACATTTCTACTTCTGAGGGATGACGGTTTGTCACACAGCTTCCCCCAGATTGGCTTCCCCCTGGACTAACTTTAAAACATGTTTAAAAAAAAGTTTACCTTCCACACACTTGCACAGGGCTCCTTCACAGACTTTCTGAAGCTGGCTCTCGGACGTGCTATAAAACATGGTGCACTTTTTTTCTGCGGCAACAAGAGCATGGTTAGGAGAGGGCCCTGATCAACACGCAGGGCATTTGTCACCCCAGGAATCTTGCCTATGGGGTGTTAGAGACCACCAATTCCAAACCCTTTTTCTTTTGCATGAAAGGCTCATGGAGGTTAACTTTTGAATTGCTTGTCCTGGCATGGGCCCCTCTATGCTCAAAATGACCTTCCCTTCTGTGCTTGAAATTTTACTGTTCAACATTCATGTCTTAGAATGAACATATTTGATGCTTCCATGAATGCGAGGAAATAAATTATGTCACATGAGAGTCTATTACAAGAACTGTAATTGTCTAGACTGGAAAAGAAAGGAAGTGTGTGCACATGTATTTTATCTCTCAAGAAGTGAGGTTAAGTATATTCTATGTAATTTCAGAAGTTAAAACTAGAGTGAACGGATATCTGAGTGTGGTTCATTCTAGGAATTTTCTAAGTAGAACTGTCCAGCCCTGGCTAGTGTAGCTCAGTGGATTGAGTGCGGGCCTGTGAACCACACAACCACGGTTCGATTCCCAGTCTGGGCACATGCCTGGGTTGCAGGCCAGTTCCCAGCAGGGGACCCATGAGAGGCAACCACACATTGATATTTCTCTCCCTCTCTCCTTCCCTTCACCTCTAAAGATAAACAAATAAATAAAATCTTTTAAAAAAAGAAGAAGTAGAATTGTACAAAGTGGAGTTATCTGTCTTGTGAACCACAGGGCCCTCTAATCACTTAGTATTCATTCTCAGAAGTGGCAGCATGATTAAATTCAGGTCATTCCTTCAACATTTGTCGGCACACATTATGTACCTGACACTGTGTTAGATGATAGGACACAGTGGGTGGAAATACTCTGTCTGGGGCTGCTGAGAAAGACATACAAACAAGTAACCACAGTGCAATGTGAATGTAACGACTGCCCTGAGAGAGCTCTCTGCAGGATGGGGTGAGAATATAGGCAGAGCAGAAGGTGATTCTGGGAGGACTAAGAGGTTGGAGACTAAGTGGGCTTCTCTAACAAGGAGAGGTGCAACGAAAATAAGCACCAAAAATAAATTCGAGGCAAAGAATTTAAAATCTGAGAGCAATCTGATTTAGTTATTTTAAAAATAAAGAAACTGAGGACCAGAGAGGTGAAATGTTTTGCTCAAAGTTCTGCTACAGATTATGTCCAAGTTGGGACTTTTGTGAAGAGTAAGCCTGGAAGAGGCAATATACAAAATTTACAGGGCTCTAGTGGATTTCTAAAGGTTCTGTAATGAATACAAAGTAGTCCTCTGCAGAAATTTTGGAGTAGAGTTGGTTACCTGGTCTGTGGTATTCATATACTGTGAAAGTAGCAGGATTCAGAAATCCAACTTGAAAAAATTCAACTATCCGAAATCGAACACAGAGGAACTCATTTGAAGGAATCTGGCAAATTCAAGGTTTAAGGAAATTATGTGAGAGAAGAGACTGATAATATTTTAGCTTATACATTTTGAATAGTAATAGTAAATAAATAATGATGGGAAGTAGAACCTACCGAATTCAGTTGCAGAATAACATGTCCATCTTTGATTTGGTAATCAGTTAATAGTTGATCTACCCTTTCCACAAGCTAAAGGAGGGAAGAGAAAAGCATGAGTTTAATTTCATGATCTTTTTGTTTAAATGCATTCACCTGATGAGACGTTAGATCATGGGACTATAAGCCACTAATCAGAGAAGTTGAAGAGCAGCCCCCTTTTCTTAAAAAGTTGAAACATGTTATCATATGCACTCACAGTTCTTGTGCCATGGAAATACACGCCCTCACTTTTTTAGTGTAAATAGCTAGTTAGTTATGGAGGGGAGCAAATGGAATTGGACATTAAACCTGACTCACTGGGGAGCTGAACGGGACAGTAACCCTGATTTACCAGGGTGCCACAGCATTCGCACCCTGCTAGGGGCCTGCTACATCGTCTTCCAAGGGATGTAATCCCCAAAGTGGGCAGGAAAAATTGTCTACCAGTCATTAGCTGGGATAAGCTGGGATTACTGAAGGAGGGGTAAAAACAGCAAGGGAAACTCCTTTGCTAGGCACACACTCAGCAGAAGCCAGAATGTTGCAGGGGTTGAGGGCATACACAGCAGAAGCCAGATGACGCAGCAGACCTTTGGAGCATGTGAACTGGAGTCAACGTGATGACATAAAAAGGTGGAATTCAGCCTAGGAACACCTGGGGGGTGGGGTGAGGAATCAGATTGGATAAGAGCGTGAAACCCAGGAAAATCCAGGAAAGGGATTGGTTAGGGGGTGAGCCCAACACAACCTTGGAAAACCACAAGGTCGGTTGGATAGTTTGAAAGAAAGCCTGCTTATTCCCCCAAACCAAGAAAACATATGGAGGATTATTGAGGATCTCAAAGCAGTTGCTTCTAGAGCTGGCCCACTTTCTCCATCCCTGAGAGCGTATTAGTTCCCTTCACCCCAATAAATCTTGCCACTACACTCAAACTTCTCCTCTGCAAAAGCCCTTTGAAATTCTTTTCTCACAACACCACAAGAATCCATTTATACCAGCACCAACTTGACTGAAAAGTCAAAATTTAGGTAGATCATTGGTTTGGAAACAATATTCTGGGCAATTCTATGAAAATGACATACTAGAACAAGAGAAGTATCTTTGTAAAATAATGCAGTAAAACTTCCGGCCAAGATGGAGACGTAGGTAGACACACTGTGCCTCCTCCCACAATCGAAAGAAGGACAACAACAATTTAAAAACAGAAAACCACCAGAATTGACAGAAAATCAAACTGTATGGAAGTCTGATAACCAGGGAGTTAAAGAAGATACATTCATCCAGACCAGTAGGAGGGTCAGAGTTAGGCAGCCAGGGTGGAGAGGACGCATGGGAAGGCAGCAGCTGGTGGACCCAGGGAGGCAGTGGATTGTGGAACAGGGCATGCAAGGCTGCAGGTGGCCGGCAAGGTAGCGGTGGGCAGACCAGGGGGTCCCACATTTGTGTATAGATAAACCAGGCAAAACAAAGGAAGAGCGGGACTGACCACTCAACCCAGGTCCCAGCTCAGGGAAATAAAGCCTCAAACCACTGACTGAAAACACCTGTGGGGAGACCCACAGGGTCCTAGAACATACACAAACCCACCCACATGGGAATCAGCACCAGAAGGGCTCAATTTGCTTGTGGGAAGTGGGGGAAGTGACTGAAATCTGACAGAGAGCAGAGCAAGTGCCACTGTTCCCCCTTGAACCCCTGTCCCACATACTGCATCACAACCCAGCAAGGTGGGTTACCCCACCCTGGTGAACACCTAAGGCTCTGCCCCTCACTA
>PVKM010049903.1:0-10843 GCA_004027735.1 Carollia perspicillata
CTGTTCTGTACTTTACATCCCTCCCCATGGCTATTCTGTAGCCACCTATTTGTACTTCTTAATCCCCTCACCTCTTCACCCACTCTCCCACAACCCCTCCCACGTAGCAACCATCAAAAAATTCTTCATATCCACAATTCTGTCTCTGTTCTCCTTATGTGCTTAGTTTCTTTTTTCTTTTTTAAAGATTTCACTCATTTATTTTTAGACAGAAGGGAAAGAGAGAGAGGAAGAAATTTATTTATTTTCAGAGGGAGAATAAGGGAGAGAAAAAAAGAGAGAGAGAAACATCGGTATGTGAGAGAAACATCAGTTGGTTGCCTCCTGTTTGACCCCAAATGGGGACCCGGCCCACAACCCAGGCTTGTGCCCTGACAGGGAATGAACCCAGTGACCTTTCCGTTTGTAGACTGGAGCTCAATCCACTGAGCCACACCAGCCAGGACTCATCTAATGTCTTAACATTTCAAATTTTTACCACATATTTTCAACTTTAATAACTATACCTATTATAGGAATACATAACCTTCCAAGTTCATCATATGGATAAAATAGCACTAAAGAAACATCCATATTATGTTTAAACCTTTTACTGTATCCAATAGCACTAAATGTGCCAATTCAGAATTGTTAACTATAGGGCATTTAAGTATACTACAAACAAGAATAATGCAACATTCTATTTTACACAACACTTTAGATTTACAAAGCATTTCTACATATATTATCCTGCTGGAGTCTCAATTACTTTGCAAGTGTTACTTGTGGCTTATAAATGAGCACTGGTGCGCAAAAAAATTATTTGTTTCAAATCAGAACCAGAATCCAAATCTTTACTAATGGAATTGGCTTCAAACCATAGGAATGATTAACGCAGTTGATGGCAGTCAATAGTTTGTTATTTACTCCTAACAGTCACCTAAATAAAAACAAGAAAAACTTCAGCCTCTATCTTGTCACTATCAAAGATCAAAGGACCAAAGAACTAGTCTATCAGGTAGCGGACCCCATGAAAACAAATATTTAAGTAATCTGTAAAAAATGAGACTAACAAAATAAAATTTATTTAGAAGCCAAGAACACTAAAAAGAAAAAGAAAAAAGACAAAACAACAAAACACTGCCTTGGAGGTCAGTTTAGATGATTCTTCATTGATACAATTTAGTTTGTAGCATTTGGCAATTACATAAGAACTACTGTGACCACTCAAGACAAAGAAACTGCAAGGTAAGTTTTTAAAACATCAAATTAAGTGATTACTTAAGTTTTAAAGGCAGTCATCTCATCATATACAATCAAGATACAGAGTAAACTAAAAATAAAGCCTCAGAAAGCTTACCTTTTTCTTCCCAGACAGAGTGGAAATATCAAAACACTAAGTCTTCAATTTCTAGCCTCTACAAAGAAATCAGCAAGGCCTAAGAAAGGAGCAAACTAGATACCCCCAGAGGCAACACAGCTGAAGGACCAAAGTAACAGCCTCTCAGTATTTTCCTCACCCATAAAACTGTTATCTGTCAAACCCACCTCAAAAAGTTGCAAGTAACAAAATTTACTTAGTTGTAAGTAACATATTTATTGTCTAATAAATATGTTATTAAAATCTTAGTAAGACTTAAAATACAATTATAAACCACCCATTAGCTAAAATTAAAATTAAACAGCTCTAAGTGAGAAGCAGTGAATGATAGGGAAATCTCACCAGAGGCCCTTTTTGCCATGATACTGATCTTTTCAGTAGGACTGGGATGAAGTAACAAACTTTTGTACTGCATATTTCCAAATGTGACTACTCACCTGTGTGGCTGTGCTAGCAATCCAATTTACTTTACAAAACCTCACACAAGGTAAGATTTTCTCTTTTTAAAAAATATTTGTTAAGTACGGTGTTTACTAACATTTTAATTAAAATCTGGGCATTTTCATAAGGACTATTATTAAACCATGTTTAAGAATAATAAGAAGATTGACCAATACACGTTTGGACATGAAACCCATATCAGAATAAAAATTTCAATGAAATTATATGTTAACAATCAGTACACATTTCACAAGAAGATCCACGTTTCTACTGCTTTGAGGGACACTATTGTACTTACTTCTGTATAACGTTTTGCAAGCTTAACATCATACCAAGTTCTCCCTGCATCTTTTCTCTGTTAGCACGGCATTCTGCCAAGTATCGAAGAGCCTACAGCAGAAACAGTAACACATTAATTCACATGTCCAGACTATTCAAAATTAAACCCTCTACTAACTTATTGCAAGAGAGAAAAGCAGCTTTTTGTTTTTAGAATCAATTGGTTTTGAAGTGTTTAGAAACTCTTCTTTAAACGTGATCATCAGAGCAGTCCCCTCAGGGAGAAATGATCCTTTGAGCTGAAGTAGCTGATTCTGCTCTTTGAAATGAAGGTTCCTAAACTTATCTGCAAGGTCAAATTTAGTTTGTTCTGGCTTTATTTTCACCACTTCATCTTGTGAAGGATACAAGGATCAATGTTTCATTTATTAATTTCAGGAAGTAGTCCCTATAGCCATCATTTCCCTCGGTGCTTTTCACATTTAAATTAAACTGCTGAGGGGGACAAACCACACAACCACCTTTATGGAATCAAATGCTTCTAGTTTTACAATTCGCCTTTAAAATGTCTTTTTTTTTTAACTGAAAAGCAAAAGATGAACTCACCTCACAAATTTCTACTTTCTACGTTCATTTTTTCTAGGGTGCTCTCCTTGTAAAGTACATTTTGCAAATGTACTTTACATTTCCTTCACATGCTGATTCTTTAGGGATTGCATTAGCTGGTTTACAGACCTCCTTCCCAATCTCTCACCATTCTCCAAAGACTTTGGTACATGATTTCTAGAAGAATACCTCTGTGAACTACACCATCTAAAACTCAGCCATCTCAGTTCACTGACCTTCACCTTTTCTACTGGTCCTCTACCCTTCATCTCCACAGTGCCGGTTCTTTACCGAAAGTGCTACCATCTATGCAACCAAAGACCCAACAACCTCTCTGACTACAATCTCCTATCCTTTCTGCAACTTCTCTTACCTTGATTTTTACTTCGGTCCTTAGAGGATTAACAGCCATGGGAACTGCTGCCCCTCCATAAAAAACTAAGAACCAGGACAAGAGGCAGCATAGAATTACAATCCCTGAGAAGGGAAATGACAAAGTGGGCCCTACAATTGCTTCATCTACTGCTTTGGAGGCAGTTTCAAGAGTGTAACACAGGGAGGGGGAGCCCGAATGGAGCCCACTGATCTTGCTGAGTTAGGAGGTCAGAGATCGGAATTGGGGAGGCTGGAGTGGTACACTATAAGAAGAAATAAATATTTGGTCTCTGTCTAGTTCTTGGCACAAAATGTCTAAAACCCTTGGCATTTTCTGGGTGGCAGGAGTGTCTTACTGAACAAGGAGATGAGTCTCTGAATTGGTAAATACAATCACCTGCCATAAGGGTGACAGACTCCAACTCCCCTGGGACTAAAGGTCCTGTACTCAGCACCCTTCTGAACTTTGACCTATGTACCTGTTCATGTGTATCCTTTACAATAAACTAGTAAACATAAATAAAGTGACTTCATGAGTTCTTGAGCCTGAGAAGGGGGTCAAATCTAATACCAAATTTATAGCTGCTCAGTTAGAAATATGGGTGACTGAATACTTGCAACTGACCTTTGAAGGGAAGGCAGTCTTGTGGGTCTGAACCTTAAACCTGAGCAGTTTAGTAGCTCCAGGTAGTGTCAAAATTGAAATGGACTGTTGAACACCCAGGTGGTGTCCACAGAAGATCAGAGAATTGGCTGGTGTCAGAAAACACCCCAGGAGGTTAGAATTTGCAAAGCAGAATAACAGAGAGGAGGGATCTCCACAGCAACAGCACTCCCTCCACAGATCTCTTGAGGGAGTCTCCAAGAATCTTTGGTTGAATACTGGCTTGCACGTGCCTGGGGGGTAAAAGGCCACCAGAGAGCAGGGAAAACAATGCCTGAAGCTCACACTGGCTGGGAAGAGTTTGTGATACTGCCCGCCAGGAGTGAAAAGACCTCACATGTATTGAGGTATCCGGGGAATTCTCAGAAGAGCCTCCCCTTAGTAGTGATGTCATAGAATACAGACTGCTTTGGACTCACTCAACAAAGCTTCAAAGCAAGTCTGGAAAGGATCAAACTCATTCCAAGTAACTTAAGTGCAGCCCAGAGAAAAGTACAAAAATACAAAAAACACCCATAAAAACCCAAACCTATAAAATTTGTAATGTCTGACATCTGATTAAAAGTTACCAAGTAGCCCTGGCTGGTGTAGCTCAGTGGATTGAGCACGGGCCTGGGAAGCAAAGGGTCGCCGGTTCGATTCCCAGCCAGGGCACATGCCAGGGTTGTGGGCCAGGCCCCCAGTTGGGGGCACATGAGAACAACCACACACTGGGTTTCTCTACGTCTCTTTCTCCCTCCTTTCCCCTCTCTCTAAAAATAAATAAATAAAATCTTTTTTAAAAATTACCAGGTGTAAAAAGCATGAAAATATGATCCATAACCAGGAGAAAAAAAATCAATAAAAACAGACCTACTTATGACAAAGATGGAATTAGAAAAATAAGAGAAAATTAGGAAACAAAACAGCATATTATAATACGCTCCAAACCCTGACCAACATGGGTCAGTTGGCTGAAGTGTAGTCCCATAACCAGAAGGTCGCCAGTTCGATTCTTGGTCAGGGTGCACGCCCAGGTTGCAGACTCAATCCCCAGGTGGAGCATGTGCAAAAGGCAGCCAATCAGTGTTTCTCACATTGAAGTTTCTCTCTCTCCCTCTCTCTCTCAAATGAGAACATAATAAACCTTTAAATTAATTAATTAATTATGCTCCATATGCTCAAGGATGAGTAAGAAAATATGAGCACAGTGAGGAAAAACTGGTAGATATTTAAAAGACCCAACGGTAACTTCTAGAGGACAAAAACATACTATCTGAAGTGAGAAGCATGCTGGATAAGATTAATAGCATATTAGACAGTACACAAAAAAGATTAGTAAGCTTTAAAAGGCAATGAAAACTACCCAAAATGAAGCATTGGGGGGGTGGGAGACAAATAAAAGAAAAAAGAAGCATTGCAACAGTGACCTGTGGGGTGACATGAAATACCTAACATACATGTAACTGAAGTTCCAGAAGAGTAAGAGGAAGGACACAGGAAACACTTGAAAAAGTAATAAATGACAATTTCCCCCAAATTTATTAAAACTATTAACCCACAGACCCAAGAAGCTCAACAAATCCCAAGCAGAACAAATAAAAAGATAGCCATGCATTTCAGGCACATCATAATCATTTGCTGAAAACCAGTGATAAACTCCCAAAAGCCAGGAAAAGGCATTGCATAGACTGGGACAAACATAAGAATTACAAAAGTCTTCTTATTAGAAATCATATGGGCCTGACAAGAAACACCTTTAGAAAAAGCAAAGCCGCAATACAAAACATGTTGAAATCCTCAGGCAGAATAAAAAGGACACCAGTGGAAATGTGAATCAACATGAAAGGACTGAAGAACACCAGAAATGGTAAATATGAGGATAAATATAAAATACGTTTGATTTAAAATTTTAATCTCCTTAAAAGATAACTGTTTAAAGCAAAAAATACTGTAGATTTTTAAAAAAGATTTAATGTACCTACTTTTAGAGAGAGGGGAAGGGAGGGAGAAAACAGCAATGTGTGAGAAATACATGGATTGGTTGCCTCTTGCATGCCCCCAACTGGGGACCCGGTCCACAACCCACACACGCACCCTGACCAGGAATGGAACCCGTGACCTTTCAGTTCACAGGTGGGCACTCAATCCACCGAGCCACAGAAGCCAGGGCTGTAGATTTTTTAACATATGTGAAGTGTATAACAAAAAACAGCACAAAGGATAGGTGGAGGAAATGGAAATACACTGCTATATGCTTCTGACATTATATACAAAAGTGTGTGATTTATTTAAAAGCAGATTTTGGTAAGTTAAAGATGCATATTGTAAACCTAGAGTGATCAGAAAAAAAAATTTTTTTTTAAAGGGTACAGCTAATAAGCCAACAGTGAGGATGAAATTACAAACACACCACACCTGTTCCTCAGTCTCCTTAGGAACTTTCACTCACCACTGATCCCTCTTACTTTCTCTTTAGCTCTGTCCCTTCATTACTCGATTTACCTTCCTACTCAGCCTAACAGCTACAGTCGATCATTTCAACCACTCCCTTGCCAAAAATCCTCCACTCTCTCCCATAGTTGTTCTGTCCAACTTACATAAGCAAAACTCAACCCTGAACAAATCCAACTATTTGGGTCTCGGGGCCTATAGTAGGACGGAAGCGGGGTGAGAAGAGTTTCATAAGCCATAAGTATTAAATCAGCTCAGCGCTACCAACCTAATCAGCCAGCCCCTCAACACCTGTGAACAATCAATCCCACCATTCTCCCCAGTTGGTAACCTTTCCTACTTTATGTAACTATGCGAACCTTTTCCTCAGACTTCTCCCATTCTTGCAACCCCTTGCTTTCTGGATTGAAAGGTTCAAGTCTAGTCTGCTTTTCAAAAAAAAAAAAAATTCCTTCACGCCAAGTCCCTACCTAGAAACCAACATTCTCTTCTCATTCTTACTGCAGTTCTTATTGAAAAAGGACCAAGACTAGGGACCACGAAAATTTTCCATTACTACTATTCATTATATAACGTGTGTTTTGCCCGTTAAACTTCATTTTGTGAAGGTAAAATAGGAAATCTGTATTATGTCGTTTGAATTTCAAAAAGGAAAAGCCTGTATTTTCTGTATGAACTTGTAAAATTAAGACTAAATGGGAATTTATCATAGGTTCTTAAGGACAATGACTTTAAAATGTTCTACATTAATTTTCTTTTGAACATTTTGATATAAAAATTTTAGAAAAGTAGAGAGGAAAATGTATGGTGACCTCCACGTACCCATCATCCAGATACAACAAGTATCAACCACTTGGCAATCTTGTGTCATCTATGTTCCCTGCCCGAAACCACACTGGAGTATTTATAGCAAATCTCAGAGAACACTTACCTTCGTTAGTAAATACTTCAGTACATCCCTGAGAAGTTAATGGGTTTTTATTAACTTGATGTTATCATACTATTACCATTACCCTGCAAAGGTATTAATGGTTCTCTAACATCTACTATCTGACCCATATTCATTTCAAGCAATCTAAAAGTATGTTTACAGTTGATTTGTTCAAATCAGGATCAAAATCCGGTTCACATATTACACTTAGATGGTATGTCCCTTAAGTCTCTTTTAATTTATAACAGTTACTGCTATCCCCCTGCTCCACCCCAACTGGCTTTCTTTTTAAAGCTATTTCTTGTTGATGAACCAGGTTATCCGTACTCCAGTAATGACCCCATTCTGTATTTGCCTGACTGTCTGCTATTGTTCTTTAACATGTTTCTCTAGCCCCCAAATTTCTCATAACAGGGGAGCTCCTTCTGTATTAATTAGCTATGATCCTTGTATTTTTCTTTTCTTTTCCTTTCCTTATCTTTCTTTCCCATCGTATATCAAAACAATACAATTCACCCACTGATGAATTTATCCATTCATTATTTATGCCAACAGAATGTGACATATCCCTATATGAAATGTTATTCAGCCATTAACAGAAATAAGGTACTGATATATAGTGCAGTATGGTAAACATTATGCTCAGTGGAAAAAAGTCACAAAGACCACATATTATAAGATTTTCTGTATATGTATATTAAAAATATACAGACATTTTTGCTGAAACAGAGAAAGACAGAAAGTAGTGGCCACTCAGGGAAGCAGGGTGGGGAAATGAGGCATATGTGAAGAGCAGAGTTTCTGAGGTGACGAAAATGTTGTAAAACTGACTGTGGTGATGGTTGTACAACTCTACGAACACACTAAAAACCGCTGAATTGTACACTTTAAGTAGGTGAATTGTACGGTGTGATTTAGATCTTAATAAAGCTGTTATAAAATAAAAACAAAACAATTAAGTGCCTGGTTATAATGCCTCCATGTAGCATGCTATCATTTCTGTAAAAGGACTAGTCACAAATGTACATGTTTGCATATACAGAAATAGACTTACTATTATTTGGTCTATAGTCACTTAATTTTTTAGCATGTCACCTAACACTTCTTCATATTCTTAACTGCAAAATTACAACGCTGAGACTAAAACTACTAAAGGTGACTTACGAGCAAAGCCGAGTGGACAACAGGGGGGTTGGGATGGTCCATAAATAAAATAAGGCCAGGCAGACATCCCTGGTCCTGGACAATGGCTCTTCTATTTAACGGATCGGCAGCAAGATCCCGCAGCTGGTTAACGACCGATAGAGCATCGGGTTCTTCATTCATGGTGGAGGAGGAAGAATTCATCTTCTATGCCACACACATGGACAAAATCTTCTTAAATTCTGTAGAAAAAGTTTGCAAAATTAGTTCTAGGCTGAAGTATATTATGGCATTTAGTAAGTAATCAGGATTACACCACCTTTGAAAAGAAACAGGTAAATCCAAATCACAAAACAGAATGGGCAGTTCCACAGTTTAAAGCGGGGGTGTCAAACTCATTTTCACTGGGGGCCACATCAAGCCTCGCAGTTGCCTTTAAAGGGCTGAAATAATTTTAGGACTGTATAAATGTAACTACTCCTTACCTGTTAAGGAGCCGAAATTACATTCGGCCCTTTGAAGGCAATGGCGAGGCTAATGTGGCCCCCCGTGAAAATTGAGTTTGACACCCCTGGTTTAAAGTAAAATGAACATAAAAAGTTGACTAAAATAAAAATCAAGTTTTTTTTATGTGTGCACAATGTTAAAGAACATATGTCATCTTCAATATTCTAATAAATTCCTTTTAGCAATACATACTTTAACACTAGTACATACCACAATAAACAAGATCTTTTCAGTTCAATCTGGTAACCTTCACTACACTTCTCAAACTCTACACTGCGGAGTGCTTTTTTTCTCTAGAACATTTCTGGAGCCTAAGTCCCACCTCAGGGAAAAGTGGCTTGCTGACAGCTTTCTTTCTTATTCATCTATGAACAAAACCCAGCAAACTGAGTCTACAAAAGATAAACTCCACTAGGAAAAAGGAAGGAGTCAAAGAAGGCTGTGAACAAAGAAACCAAGAAGGGTATCTCACCCTGGGCCTCAGGCCAGTGGAGTGAAGGAGGTCATAGTGAATCTGAACTAAATCTAAGCACGCCAGTCTATCTCTGAGTGTACCACCTTCAGAAGAATGAAACAGAATTTGGTTGATTCATTTAACAGTTAAGTAAACAGTGACAGCCAGAGAAGTTAAACAATTTGCCCTAGGTGACAAAAGTTAGTACAGTATAGAAATGGGCTAAAATCTTATTTACGATCTCCTAAATTGGTCAGCAGACTTTCCACTTGCCCTACAATTATTTTAAATTCAGCATACCTTTTTCCAATAAAAATGAACAGGATATCTTAGAAAGTGTAACATTCTAAACATACAACAGCCTAAGAAACAAAATATTTCAACATAATCTTCATATAAGCAGAAAGTTAAAAACAATAACTGCAATTAACTAAGTCACACAACACACTCCTTATTAGGAAGACTATAAAAGTGCAAATCCTTTCCACAAATTAGTAAGTTTAATGCTAATTTCGATGACACTGCCAACTGAGAGAGGGTGTTGGAGACAAAATTATAACTCTAGAAAGGCTATTCAAGTTATTTTGAAGGAAAAAGGTAATAAAGTAGAACTGGCTTTACCATGTATTAAAATGTACAGTTATTACAAGTAAAGCAGCTGGACTAGAGTGGGGGTATAGAGAGAGAAAGATACTACAGCCAGGAAAGTTATTTATACATTTAGTATAAGAAAGCAGGCTCTCAGTAAGTTAGACCCAGGCTCCACTACTTGGTAACTATGATTTTAGGCAACTCACTTAAACTTTTCGTCTGATTCTTAATCTGTGAAATGGGAGTTAGTTATAGCAGCTACCAAATGGTGTCTTGCCCAAATTAAATAAAAATACATGTAAAGGGCTTAGAGTGGTGCCTGGCACACAGTACATTCTCAATAAATGAAGTTAAATGTTACATGGCATCAAAAATCAGCATAAACCACTAAGATTATTCAACAAATCGGAATAACTTCTAAGGAATTTTAACACCACTACTAAGGATCTTTAACCCATACTACATTCGAAAAAATCACTGCAGACAAAATACATTAATTTATAAAGTTTTTAAGTCTGGACGCAAAAAAATAAAGGACTCAGAAAACAGGGCTTTATCACAGTAGTATTTGGCAGGTAATTTTCAGAAAATGAAAATGTTAGTTACTGTGGCAATTTAAAAAAAGATTTAAGGACAAACAGTACCCCTGGCTGGGTAGCTAAGTTGGTTAGAGCATTGTCCCAATACACTAGGGTTGTGGGTTTGATCCCTGGTCAGGACACATACAAGAAGCAACCAACAAATGCATAAATAACTAGAACAACACGTCAGTATTTCTCTCTCAAAAAAAAAAAAAATCAACGATTAAAAAAAACACTACACTGAATACAAAGGGTAAGACAGGTTTGGGGGCATGTTGTCTGTCTCTTAAGTGCTTCTATTATCAAGAAGCTAAATATCCCGGTTCACAAACCATCTCTACCCATTAGCTGTATGTGCCATCACCAACACAAACCCCATCCAAAATGGAACCTACAAAACCAATTACTGGCTCAAATGTCCAAGAGCCAAGTCACAGTTAAGAACTAAATACTCTGTGATGATTTTTTACATACAACA
>PVKM010049904.1:0-10844 GCA_004027735.1 Carollia perspicillata
GATGCAATTTGTTAAGATGCGGTCATTCTGGAGTGGGCGGGGGCGGTGGGGAGACACTTATTCCGCTTATAAAAAGGGAAATTTGGAAACAGGTATATACACGGGGATAACACCATGTGAAGCTGAAGCCGAAGATCAGAGTGATGCTGCAGACGCAAAGAAAACCCAAGATTGCCCGCAAACCCACAAATACTGGGCAGCAGGTTCTCCCTCGCGTCCCTCAGATGGAACCAATCCTGCAGGCACCCTGATCTTGAACTTCTAGGCACCCGGTTTGTGGTACTTTGTTATGTCAGCTCCAGCAAACTCATAACTTCATTTAGTTTGTAATCTGCCTACAAAGGAAAGTAGAAGGGGGCCGTAGGATAGATGGGAAAGGGGGCTATTTTTTATTTTGTACAGAGTGTTATCAGGGAAGGCTTCTCCGAGAAGTATGGTGAGGGATAATAAGGAGCCACCGATACGAACACATAAAAGAGCATTTTTGATCAAAGATACAGCCAACGCTAGTGCCCTGAGGCAGGAATGAGATCAGACTGTTAGAAGAGCAGAGGATGGAGGTAAGGATGAGGCCGTGGCCCTGTGGCCACATGCAAGTGGGACCGGATGAGAACAGAAAGGAAAGCAGGGGCTAGATCCACCGTGGCTTGGAAGGCATGGTAAGGGGGTTGGATTTTTTTTTCTAAATGCAGTGAAAAGCAATTGGAAGATTTCAAACCAGGGATAGTCAAGATTGTATTTCTATCTGAAAAGGCGATGCTGATTGGTGGACAGAGACTAGATGGTAAGAGCAGGAGAGGCAGCTGTGAATCCGGTGGGGAGGCCACCATCACGGCCCAGGAGCGAGAGGACGGTGAGTTGAACTGGAGTGGAAGCTTGGAGGTGGAGAGAGGCAGACCACCTGGAGATGCGTTCTAAAAATAGAATTAACAGGTCTTGCTGACCAGGGCAATGGCAAGGAAGATAAGGGTGTCACTCAAGTCTTGGGCTTGCACCGCTGAGTGACTGGCAGTGCCATTTCCCAAGGTGAAAAGGCTGGAAAAGGCATAGCTCTCAGTGGGGAAATCAAGCATCTATTCAACTCATATAACGTCCAAAGGGACTCATAGATAGATACTCAAATACATTTGCAAATTAACTGAAATGTGTTTTTATATACACAAGCACCTATTAAAAGTAAATCAAACTTAATTTTGCTGAAGGAACATTCCTGAGATTTTGCAACACCTCTCGTGTGAACAGGAGGCGTTGGGGGATTGCGAAAGCAGGGTTGCAAACCACCCATTCCAGGGCCCCTGAGGGAGGCTGTTGGAGGGGCCTCTGAAAATTGTTAACTTGTATCTACTCACTCCCACCCTCCCGATTAGAATGGTGCAAGGTGAAGCCAGAGAGATTAGGCAGGGTTCGGAACATTGTGGGATTAGTAAACTTCGGGAAAATGTTTGAGCTTAAAAGCGATGGGGGCCAGTGAGGTGATTAAGCAGGGAAAGAGCCATAGCCAGGTGGGCATTTAGGAAAAATTAGAGTTGTATCTTGTGTAGAATGGATGCAAGCAGAAAAACTGGGGGTAGACAATTCAGTTAAGATGCTCATTGGGCTAAACATGGCAGTGGCCTGGTCTAGAGGGATGGTGGAGAAATTCTAGAGTAAAATGGGTAAGTCACAACCAGTGAGTGTTACTAGACCTCCTCTCGCCTAACCAGAGATTTGATTAGTCATATTGAGAAAGGCAATATGTAAAAACCATGACTTACTTTGGCCTGGTAAAACCATTTAAAAGGGGAGTCAACCTTTATAAATTATTTTGAAGGGCTTAAAGAGACATTTTTAGGAGGACAAATGAATGCTTAGAATGATTGGTGCTGAATTCACCCTGAAAATATCCCTTCCTTTTCCATTCAGCTGCGTGCTCTCGTGGACTTGAAGAGCAGCACTGGTGTAATTTGGAGGATTTAATAGCCTTTGCATGGAACATGTGGATGTGTGGTTGTTAGAAGTATTTTCATTCTGGTATTTTTATGGCCTGAGCTATTTTAGCCAGCATCCCAGTGCCAAGAGGACCCAAGTAGACCCCAAAAGCCCCATTATCGTCTTGAGGAATCACAATGCCCAATAACTTGGAAGGTTGTGAGAAGCAGCTGTCCCGGGATCCGGGGCTGTGTACCCTCCCTCCACTCAGACCCATGGAGTGGGCTCCAGATTGAAGGTAGCACATCCTTCCTTTCTTGGCAATGTCACTTGCATTCAGTGTAAAACCAGAAGTGGATGGAAAATTTGCCCAGTTGGAAAAAACCAACAAAAATGTGAACCAGTATTCGATATTCTCACCTAATTCCTTCCAGTATGACACAAAACTTCTAAATTCCCCCTCAAGATCCAGGCTACTCGGTGGCTGGGGCCGTCCTCAGAGTCAGCCCTGGGTTTGGACTGGCCTGGTCCCATGGGTTGGTCTGATCTGTCCCCACGGTTTCCATGGAGACAGAGCCTGAGTCTCTGAATCTTTGCAGCTCTTGCAGTCTCACCAGTGCTGGGTGCGTAGATAGGCTCAGTAAATGCTCATGGGAGAACAGACCTGTGCTGAGAGATTTGAGAAAGAGGGGAAAACAAAACAACAGGGCACTTGCGTCTCACTAAAAGGCAGGAAGATCCTCTTAGTGGAAGCAATGTTGATTTACCACGATCCCTGCCCAGGGAATGAGAAGATTCAAGGCCCACTGCAGGGTCTTTCTAGTTGTATGACCTTGATCAAGCCCAGGGCCCCGTCTAGGCCTCAGTGTCATCTCCGCCTCAGTGGAGAGTTGGGTCAGGAGACCCCAGGCATGGCCACAGCATCCGCCCCAGTGTGGCCTGTGGCCTGTGCACACCAGGCCCTCTGTCGCCGATGAGGAAATAACTGCAGACAGATTTTCAGTGATGTAACCAAGAGAGAACTGAGCAGCGACTCTAATGACAGAAGTGAAAGTCCATCTCAGAGCTGTGCCGACTGAGGAAATTCCCCTTGAGGGACCCTATTGGGTTCTGAGGAGAGGAACGCATGGCTTTGCTTGTGTCTTCTCCTCTTTCCCCCCAGGACACTTCATCTGAAAATCAGGATGGTATAAGCCCTCCTACCAGAATGTGCTTGTGGGCTGAAACAGGGCCAGCCTCTGGGGCCCGGCAGACTTGCTGGCACACAAATGGCCCTCTGACCATGCTGTTCCTGTCACCCTTGCTGGCGTAGTTGCTGTCTGCACTGGGAGTGCAGTCTCCTGCGGCCTTCTGCCAAGCCCTTCTGCCTCCCCTGCCAGGTTCTCCATCCCCATCTCTGCACACAGCAGTCACTCAGTAATGGCTTGTGGATTAACCCTTGAAAATAGGCCAAGTCAGAGTGCTTAGAGCCTGGCAGAGTATGATGGCATGGGGTGGGGTGGGCACAGAGCTGCACGGAGTCACAGGAAGCCATAGCTCTTAGGAGAAACAGGTGTCAGCACTGAGAATTCGATTACACTGACTCTACTCTCTAGTCCTTCTGCCCAAAAGCCAGGCACCTCCAGGGCTGAGGCAGAGGCCTGGTCTAGGTCTCTGCCTCCCCAGGGCTGTCCAAGTCCCAGCCCCCAGCTCAAAAGGTAATCAATGTATTCATAGCCCACATTGTCCCAGAGATAGGATTTCAAACTTTTTTCAAAGATAGAAATGGTACTGTTAGAAGAAGTAAATTTAAATGAAAAGTAAGTCAAGGAAAATAAAGAATAGAATAATCCAAGGCAGAAATTCCAGTTTGGGGGCCAAGTGGAGGGCAGGCTGGTTTTTAAGAAGTGGACCAGGTGAGGTCTGCCCACCTGGGCTGCAAGCCCTGGGCCCCCTGTTGAGGGAAGCGAGGTGATCCAGGAAGAGGACACTTGCTTTCTTGGCTTCAGACATGGTGGCTAAGACGCGAATCAGGGCAGAGCACTGGGAAAACACGGGTTGGTACAAAACCACTTTGTAAGTTGAGGATATAGAATATGTGGGTCCTACTTGTTGTCACTGGGGAGCGAGACAGGTAAGCTCACGGGCGCCGGGGCAGGCAAACAAGGGCTCAAGTCCTGTTCTCCAGCTGACTGGCTTCTCCTGGTCTTTGCTATTTAGCTTCCCTAAACTTCAGCCATTATAGAGCCTCCAAAGTCCCCATAAATAAAAAAATGACCGTGTACTAACCGTCTAGCAGGTACTACTCTATACATCTACGTATATGAATCCCTTCAATGCTCTTGACAACAGTATGAGACAGGAGCTGTATTCATCTGTATTCTGTAGGCAAAGAAGAGGAAGGGTTAAGTAACTTACGAAGGTCACACGGGCTGGTTTTTGATAGAGCCAGGCTTTAAATCCAGGCCCTCTGCTTCAAGGGGCACTGTCAACCCCGGCTTCACACTGGTGACATGCTCAGTTAATGATGGTGACCCCTGTGTATGCAGGCCTACATAACATGCAGATGAGTTGCAAAAACATCTCATCAAATAGTTGGAGGGTAGACTTTTACATCTCACCTGTAAAGGTGTATGAGTGTGTTTTAAACTTGCATAGGTTCTGCCCAATTGCCCCTGCCAATGCTGGACCACCCTCACTAATGGCATTTGAGACCTAAGTTTCAAAGGCACTGAAATACATCTTTACACTGCTATATGAATTTTTCTTCTAATCCAGCAAATATTTAGTGAGCTCTTACAAGGGGCCAGGCTCTGTCGTAGGCATGTGGGATACAGCAGTGAGCAAAGGAGACATCAATCTCTGCCCTGACAGTTTATATGCTGGAAGGTTTAGATTATTTGCTGTGTTTCAATTTCTGGACTCTGGTTCCTGGATTTCTTGCCTTTCCCTGAGTCTCACATATTAAAGAATTTAGAACCCAAGGATTCAGACTGCCCAACCGTTTCCTGAGCTCTGACAGACAGACCTCCATATGTCATGAGGGTCCTGGGTGCCTCTGAGAGAGGTGTTGCTGTATTAACATCCCCCCTCCTGGAGATACAGAAATACAGGTGTGAAGAGTAAAGCACTGCCCCCCGCGCTAAGGGGCAGAGCTGGAGCTGAGGTCCCCCGGCCCAGAGTCCAGTGCTGGCTTCACTGCGCTGCCGCAGTCAGATCACTGTGAGGAGACTCACGTGGGGCCCACACACACGTATCGGCCCTTTTTTCTAGAGCATCTCTTGATTGCATCATTCATTTGGAACTCAGAATATATGTGCTTTGCTCTTCACTTTTTGCCAGAGAAGAGAAGAAAAAGAGCAGAATTGTTCGTAGGAATATAGCAAGAATGGCATCAGAGAACAGATTGGGGACAGGGGAGACTCGGCACTGAGAAATTATCTCCAGTCCCCTGCCTCGGCCCAGTACTTGGGGGCTATTGTTCAAGTCGGAATCCAAACTCTACAATTCACTGACTCTCTGACCTTTGGGCTGTGACTTGATTTCTCCGTGCTTTAGTTTCCTCATGTGAATAATAGTCCCCGCCTCAGAGAGCTGTCATGAGAATTAAATGAGACAATAAAGTTTTGAAGGCTCTCTGCCATTCTCAATAGATGTTAATGGTTAATGTTGGTTGATTGCCTTGAATGGATCTCTACAATTTCTGACTCAGAGAGTAGGCTTAGATACCAATTACCAGCACCCTGTGCCTTCTGCCCTAGTCTCCCATCCACACCAGTGGAAACAGAACATTCCTGATGACAGAACTCAAGTGACATATATTTCTCTTGAAGCACGGTGTTAGCGTGTTGCAACTGCATAATACATGCTTGCTAAATTTGTGCCAAGCGGGCAGTCCAGTTTTTAAAGGCAGCCCCAGGAGCGGCAAAGTTAGAAGTCTGGCTGCCTCTCAGTGGAACTCCAAGAGTTAAGGGAGTTCCTGTCCCATCTGATCTACCTCTGCTCATCCAGCCCTAAAGAGGACCCTAGAAATTAGAGGCCAAAGAATCTAATGAAGGGGAAGATGTGGTATACAAGAAACAGCGAGGAGTGAAATAACAGTGGCATACAGAGTTACACCTAAACAATTGATGACTATAGAATGGTAAGGCTTCATATATTAAGAAAAGAGCTGTCCAGTTCTGGCTGGTATGGCTCAGTAGATTGAGCACTGGCCAGTGAACCAAATGATTGTTGGTTCAATTCCCAGTCAGGGCACACGCCTGGGTTGTGGGTCAGGTCCCCAGTAGGGGGCACACGAGAGGCAACCATACATGGATGTTTCTCTCCCTCTCTTTCTCTCTCCCTTCCCCTCTCTCTAAAAATAAATAAATAAAATCTGTAAAAACCAAAAGAATTGTCCAATAGAAAAGGCATAATATAATATTAAAGATTTTAATACCTATCATGGAATCAACATGCTATCAAAACCTGTGTTGCAGGCAGCTGATATGAAGGAAAACAGAAATAAGCATATGCATAGCTTTGTGGTAGGAAAACAGGGTGGGTGATAGATACTAAGTTTTTATTTTGGTAGAAACATATGTGTTTACATGTTTGTTAAAAAGTAAAAGGCTCCCTGGCTGGTATGGCTCAGTGGATTGGGTGTCAGACTGCAAAGCAGGGGGTGACTGATTTGGTTCCCAGTCAGGGCACATGCTTGGGTTGTGGGCCAGGTGCCCAGTAGGGGGCACTTAAGAGGCAATCACACATTGATGTTCCTCCCCCTCTCTTTCTCCTTCCCTTCCCCTCTATAAAAAAAATAAATAAAATGTTGTGGTTTTTTTTAAGTGAAAGGCAATGAAAAGACAAGGAGAAAAGTTAATTGCATATAACTAAGCACAGGAAGCCAGTCTGAAGACTACACACTGTCTGACTACAGCTACACGACATTCTGGGCAAGGCAAAAATAGAGACAGCAAAAAGCTCAGTGTTGCCCAGGATTGAGAGGAGGGAGGAACGGTGAGGTGGAGCACAGAGGACTTTTATGACAGTGAGCCCATTCTGCGTGATACTGCAATAGTGGATGATACAGGAGGAAGACTGGAACCAAGGCAGGTCTGCTGGACAGGTCTGGAAATAGTTTCTTCAACAGTGTCTCGGGAAACGAATTCAGGGACACTCGCAGAGGGGGATTTGAGCGATAGCGGCAGGACTTACGAGAGCGCCCTTCAAAGGCTGCCACACTCGCCAAGGAGCTACCCTGGCGGGTCCAGCAGCAGAAGCTGGTGGACGTTGTTGTCAATCCGACTATAGGTGCACCATGCCCAGTGTCTCTTCCACAACCAAGTGGTTCAGCTCTGTTTTGCCGCAGGAGAAGTCCAGCTTCCAGAGCTGCGGGCCTGCACTTGGTCCCAGCAGGCCCAGGAGGACCAACAGGACCCAAAGCTGCATCACCTGGCCCCTGAGATTGACCTTGGTCAAGTTACTGAATTTCTCTGTGCCTCATTTCACCTGTGTTTCCACCTCCAAGGCTTGATGGCACCCAGGCTGCAATCAGTACTCTGGCCTGCAAGACTGCTACAGAGAGACTGGGGCCGTTGTTCAGTTCCTCTGTATTTTCTTGGGCTTGCGGGGGAGCAGGCTTTCTTTCAAACTGTCTAGTCTCTTTCCTGGCTTTTCCTGGGCTCGTGTCCTCATCCTATCAGATATTTTCCCCAGATTTTCCCAGGTTTTTTTCTTCCCCTTTCCGATGGCCACTTTGGTTCCTACTGGGCATGCATTTAGTAAAGAACTGCCCCCTGCACTACATTCTTCCTCCCCTATTAATAGAGAGCATGTCAGTTGTTCTCTGGGGTGATTGAAAAGCCAGTCTTTCCTGCCCCCTTGGGCATTAATCTGTTTGGAGGAGCAACATGGGCTATTCCCTGGACTGTCTATGAAACTGTAGTTTCCTGACTTAGTCGGGCTCAGTCAGTTTTCTCCCTTCCCTTTGCTAATATCTAACGAGGTGCCTACACTAACAGATACATGTCATTATACATTTGTCAAAACTCACAGATCAAGCACCAAGAATAAACCCTATGTATACCATGGACTTTAGTTACCAATGATGTATCTGTGTAGGTTCATGCCGTGTACCACACCATCGTAGCGTGCTAGTAATAGGAGACACTGAGGGGGTGGGGAGAGAATGCTGTTGTTTCTGCTCAAAAAGGCTGTAAAAAACAAAATCTATTCTTTTTTAGAAAAATCAAGGACAAACACTAGTAAAATAGGAAAAGGATATTTTCAACTGTCATGCCACTAAATGGAGGAGGGGAATGAAAATTCTGGATCAATCTGATGAACATGAGGGGCAGAGGAACAGTTAGAAGAGCTAACCAGCCAATGTGTGCAATTCTGAAGGGGAAACTGGGGCTCAGACTGGCCCTGTGATGGTTGTCAATCCAAGTGCGGTCACAAAGGAAACAGTCTTACCCTTTCTTGCATCTTGTAGGCATAGAATTTGCAAAATTGCTTGAAAAGAATGCCAACACGACTCTGTCTGTGGTTAACTCCATTTATCTAGAATGTCAGAGGCACAGAGTAGTCTGGTTAATTTCATATTCTATTTAACTGAAGGTTGCCATGGATACCATACATCATCGTCCAATTTTCTCAGAATTAGAATGCATGCAATAAAACTGGTTAACAGAAAACTAGGCCAAACATAATTTAAATTTATTCAATGATGAGTCCTTAGTGATGAGGAAGGCACTCCCGGATTCAGCAGGGCCTCAGCGTATTATTCCAAATGCCACTTCTCCTTGTTCAGAACTTCAGAGGAATTGGGGGTGAGAGAGGTGGGTAAATTCTCCCTGACCACGAGGGACAACCGTGAACCTCCAGCTATACACCTGTGTCTCAAAGAAGTGGAGTAGAGCGTGTTTATGCAGCCACATTAGAAGAATAATAAACCTTTTCATTTGAGTCATCAGATAGTTAGATCCTGTGTGATTGGCAGCCATGTAATTAGATTTGAATCCTTTCCTGTATCCTTCACCACTACAAAGACCTGGGTAATCTCTTAACTAACTGAGTTCAGGACCTCAGTGCTTTGAGCAGGGTGGTTAGCTGCCTGGGACCTGCCGTTAGTGAGCAGGGCCTGCTGTTTAGATCCAACCTCGGCCTGGTCTGGGCCTCGGTCAATTGGCTGGTTACCCAACAGCTATGCACAATGGAAATGGATGGTAATAATGGGTAGCTGTGAGGTATCATAAGAAAATGCAAATAATGAGCTTGGCATACAGGCAGCAATAATAAATGCTAGCAGTTGATCATTATTAAGATTCCTCTTACCATGGCTGGGGTGGCTCAGTTGGTTGGGAGTCATCCTGCAAACCGAAAGCTCACATATTTGATTCCTGGTCAGGGCACATGCCGGGGTTGCAGGTTCAGTCTCTGGTCAGGGCAAGTATGGAAGGCAACTGATTGATGTTTCTCCCATTGCTGTTTCTCTCCCTCTCTTTCTCCCTCTCTTCTCCTCTCTATAAGTAAAGTTTATTTTTTTGTAAAAGATTCCTTTTATCCATGAGAAGGGCCCAAGACTGGACTCTATATAGGGATCTATGTGGTTGAATTCATACTGTCCCCACCCAGAGGAGAGTGGAGTTTGGCACAGTCTTCAGCTGCTGCTGCCTCAGAATATCCGAGGCAGAATGCACAGGCTACACCGCTGTATGTCCGCCTGATTCCAAAAATGCTCTCCCAGAATCTGCCGCTGGGACGTGGAAATCCGTAAACGCCGAGCAGCCTTTGCTTTAGTCACAGAGCATCTGGGTGCCACTAATACACGTCAGATGTCAGCACGTTTGCTCTCCGTCTCCCTGCTGGCCTAGCCTTCTCCGGCTGGCTTTCTACATTCTCATCCCCAAGTATCCCAAGAGAATGCACCTCAGCCCCTCTGGTTTCTCTGTCTCCTGAATTGCTACTGGTGTCCAGGCCTCACCGGCAGTCCCCGCCCGTGTCCCTCTGCCCATGATGAGCAGGCCTCTTGGGGACAGCTCAGGGCCTCCCTGCTCCTGCAGTCACTGAACACACCACCCCCTCCTCCTCTTAGCCATTCGCCTTTCATCTGGAAGGAGGGGTCTGGACATTGTCTTGCAGGTAGGCTTATGAAAGCTAATCTGCCACAGGGGTTTATTTGTTCAAGTTTATTTGCTTTTCAGAGGCAATCTGGTTGTAATTTCAGCAGCAGACTCTTGGTTTGGCTACTTTATCCATCACTCCTCGTTTTGCCATTTTCCCCAGTTGCTGCTTCATAGGTTACCTCTTTCTCTTCGTGTTATTCCTTTTAAAACATATGCCCACTCACGCATACATACTCGCACTCCCACTCACAGCACGTATGGGCACCAGAGGAGTCTCTCCTGTGTGAGAAATCTAGTGAGTTGTAGATCTAGATTTTATTGCCACAAGTATGTGTCATTAATAGTGATGTTTTGTTCTGATAGCCATGATTTATAACGCTTTCAGTTCCCCTTCCAATTCGTATTTTGTTCCACATTTCGCAAGGTTCTTAATTTGAGCCTTTATTTTCTGATGTGTATCTTGTTTTCAAGTCTCTACAATCCTCCTTTTTTTTTGGAAAAGGTGGAGGAGAAGCAAACCAACACCCAAGAGCACAACGTGTTATTAACAACACAATTCTAGGTAAGATTCAGATTTTGAAATGAAATTGGACAAAATGCAAGGAACTCTCCTAGGGAATAATTTTGAGCTGGCTGGGCATGGAGGCCATGAGTAATAGGTCTTTTCCCTCGTGCTCGGTCTCTGGTCTCCATGAATAGCTCCACTGGGTGGATGTGGAACCTCCGTGCCCCCTTCATTCACACAGAACTTGGCCCCACGGGGCTTGGTACAGAAACTCTCTGTTACCTTGATGTTTTGAATCCTCCATCTGAATGGTTCCTTGTTTTGGCCCTGACTTTTTTCCC
>PVKM010049905.1:0-10850 GCA_004027735.1 Carollia perspicillata
CCCTCCACCCTGCAAACCCCCTCCCACCCACACTCCCCCTCTTTAGTTCATGTCCATGTATCATAAGTTCTTTAGCTTCTACATTTCCCACACTACTCTTGCCCTCTCCCTGTCTATTTTCTCCCCACCATCTATGCTACTTATTCTCTGTACCTTCTCCCCACCCTCTCCTCCCACTCCCCTGTTGCTAACCTTCCATATGACCTCCATTTCTGTGGCTCCACTCCTGTTTTAGGTGAGCTTCCTGGACTTCCGGAAGTCTATTTCCTTTGCCAGATTGGGGAAGTTCTCCTTTAATATTTGTTTTTCTTAATATTTTATTTAAATTGTCTTTGTATACCTTAACTTTATACATTCTTTTTAAAAATTGAGGTATATTTGATATAGAACATAATAGTTTCAGGTGTTTCACATAATGATTCAAAATTTATATATATTGTGAAATGTTCACCATAAATCTAGTCACGTCCGTCACCATGCATAGCTATAATTTTTTTTCTCGTGATGAGCATTTTTAAGTTCTGCTCTCTTAACAACTTTCAAACACACAGCACAGTGTTATTAACTAGAGTCACCATGCTACACATCACATCCCTTGACTTATTTACTCTGTAACTGAAGGTTTGTACTTTTTGAACAAACCATCAGGCCAATCCCCACCCCCCACCTCTGACAGTCACCAGCCTGTATCTAGGGTTTGTCCTAGATTCAATGTAAGTGTAAGCAAAACTGAGAAGGAGGAGAGCACAGGGTGCTGGTGTGGGAACAGGGAACAGGGAACAGGAAGCTTGTTCACCATGCGTAAATAAGAGCGTTGGGCCTTAGAGTTGGACTTGTGGCTTTGGATTAATTATCATTATATTATTGTGTAAACATATATTTGACCAAAAGAGGAACATGGATAGATCCATTATTGAGGGAGAGCATTGTGATTTTTTTATGTTGAGCAATAAGGTCATGTGTGAAGGAGTAGCCGAATTATGTGTTATTTAATATTTGGTTCCAAGCACATTTATTTTCACATCCTGGTCTATGTATAGGCATTCTTGGTCCAAGGAATTGACAGGATAGTAGTAGTTCTATATTTTGTGATTTTAAGAATACCAGGAAAACTTGTTTTGCAAAGGCTTAGCTAAATTTCCTGTCTGCTAATATCCTTAAGGCATATTATTTCTTAAAGGCAAGTGATGTACTTTCCCCTGTTAAAATACAGAGTGTTTGGGTCTAGTCGGAGAGCCTGGTGCAGGAAAGAGTATCTCCAAGGGGCAGGAAAAGGATATCTCCAAGAACTTTTCTGGAAGAATATTTAGGTGAGCACCACTTTTTTCTTTGACTGACTTCACATTTTTACCTAACCCTGTTTTGATAAATCTCATACATATATGTAAAATAAGTAAATACATACATACATGTAAATAAAATTTACAAAAACAGCACACTGAATTCACTGGTGAATTCAAAATTTTCTGCAATTTTATTAAGTAAAAATTTTCTGCAATTTTATTAAGTAAAAAATTTTTAAAATAAAAATGAAACAAAATAATCAGTGTTTTAAATAAAATGTATAAAACAAATGAAATCAGGAACCTGACCTTTGGTGGGTGGTTGGAATAGGGGCTCTTCTCCAGAGAGAGGTCGGCTGTGCTTTTCTAATGATACCTGATTTCTGTTAATGAGCAATTCAGGTGTGAAAAAGAACAATTAAGTTCCCTTTCAGCCTTCTGCTATATTATTTAATCTTGTATAATAGTTCTTGATAAAGTTACTTTATTCTAAATTGATTTTATTTTATATAATGATACCTATTTTTTAGAAAAGAAGATACTGCACTTGAAGAGTTAGCATATGACTACTTTGTGCTGCTCTTCACTTGCCTTTCACTTTGGTGCATTTTTTGCTCTTCTTGGTGGTCTTTTTTCTCATTTTCTGTGGTGTCTTCTTCCATGTAGGATCCAGGGCCTCATGCTGCTCTTGGATGTTTGAGCCTTCTAGGTTGTCCTGCCTGACCTGGGTCTGTTCGGTTCACCCAGTGCCCTAACACACCTGCACTTCTCTCACCATCCTTTTTAGCCTTCCTTTTTGTTCATAATATTACTCCTTCCTCTCTCCCTCCCTTCCTCCCTCCTCCCTCCCTCCCTCCCTCCCTCTCTCCCTCCCTTCCTTCCTTCCATGGTACTTAGAGGCTTGTATCTTTTATCAATAGTTTCAAAGAAATTCCTTTTGATTTTGTGGACAATCTCTAATGCTTCATTTTTTTTGCAGTTTTGTATTTTGTTCATTTTGCTCTTATCTCTGTTAGTTTCTTCTATTTTCTTTGAATTTAATATTTTTTCTTTATATTGGTTAAAATTGAGTGCTTAACTATTTTAAAAATTTCTTATGTTCTTTTAATAAATTTACTTCTCTATCCTACTTTGCCTGCCTTCTACAGGTTTAATTTACTGTGTTTTCATTTATTCCACATTATAAATATTTCATAATTTACATTTTGATCTACCCATTAATCAGGAGTACAGTTTTAAAAAAACCTCTTTATTGTTGATTTTTTTAACCTAAAAATAGAAAGTCAAAATGGAAGCAATAAGCATTTATTTGTGATGTGGACATCAGCTCACAGCGTCCGCATCATTATGGATGAAATGAGACATTCACATGGACTACCAAGTCTGGTGGAGGAAAGGGGACAGCATGACTTTTTCTCTCAAGAGGAGCAAAAGACAAGGCTCTTGCCATGATCGGCCTTTATTGGGTTTCTAGGCACATTACCTGATGATCCTCATTTACTGTGGACAGGTTGCTTTAGGCGGTTACCTTTTAGAAAACAAAGGAGCCAATGATGATAATCACATCACAGAAGAGGGATATTTGCAAATGAAAAGGGCAAAAGTGGTTGAATGGTTACACTGGTCCTTGGAAGGTTTAGCTTGGTTTTTAGGAAGTTACTTTGCAGTAAATGTTTGCCACAAATCCAGGTGAGGGAGTTTGCAGCAAAAAGCAAGTCTCAATGTGGCCTAGGTTCATAGCAGGCCTGATCCCCCACTGGAGAACCTACCCGTGGGTGTGGGTCCTGTGAATCTCCAAGTGGGAGCTGGGTCCACACCACGCAGAACGGTCTCCTACATATTTGACATCAAAAAGCATTGCAATTTGTGGAGCACAGTTTCAGGCAGAAACCTAAATTGTGTCCCAATTGCAGGGAGAAGACAAGCAGTTTTTATAAGAAAGAGAAGGGAAACAATTCACCTTCGATGAATTGAAGGAAAGAATTTCTGTTGGCGTTAAGCGGAGTCACTCTTTAGCGATATATAATTAGATGCGGACTGTATCTTCTGTCTCATCCACCGTAATCATTAGTCCTTGTGCTGAGGATCCCAGCTTTGCTGTTAGCCTAATGGACAGTTGTTTGTGAGACGGTGTTGGTTTCTGATTCACAGTATTGTGGTTGCCGCTGGGTTTCTCTTTCCAGAACCAGGTCTTATACTGGTTCTTTGGGGCTCCTGCCTCTGTGATAGTGACACTGTTTCAAATCCTGTCTCTGGACTAGTGGCTGGCACAGCAAGGTTCTGGAGGTGAGACATGTCTGGATCCTCTGCCTCCTCAAGAATGGAGCTTATAAATCCTTGCTGCAAGCAACGGTTGGAAGTGGTTTTTCTACCTTCTCTAATTTGATGGTTTTTAGCAGGGCCTGGTCCTGATCCCCAGCCTCACATGGGGATTGTGTGGAGTGCTGGGTACCCCACTGGAGGTGAGCGCCAGGTTGCCTCTGCCTGCATCTGGAGCCGGGACCGCAGGCACAGCTTCAGTCCCATCACCACTCTGCATTTACTTTCCACTTCTGATTCTAGACCATGACCGAAAACACACCCTTCGCTTCTCTATGCCTGCTTCATTCCTTAGGGAAAATCATTCAACCAGGTATTGGGGAGAAAAAGATAATTGCTTTGTTATTTGTTGTTCAGTGTGTTATTTCTTTCAGGGATTTGTTTTCCTAGGAAGAAATGAAGCCTGGATGTTTTACTGTAATGCATCAGTGATGTGGTAATTATGGACATTTTTTAGCTCTTTGGGGATTCTTCAAGTTTCTAAAGTTATCCCATGTAGTAGACAAAATGCAAGGGGGGATCCCCCCCAAACCCTGGAATTTATTTATGAAAAATTGTGTATTTATTCTTACATGTTGACCTTCAAAATACTCTCCATTTAATGCAATGCATCTATTGAGAGTTTTCCCACGGCTCCAGTTTTTGAACTCGTTGATTTTGATTTTGATGCCTTTTAGTGCTTTTGCTGTTTTTTGTTTCACCTCTTCCACATTGGCAAAATGTTTCCCCTTGAGGACTTTTTTCATCCTGGGAAACAAAAGAAGTTGCTCAGGGCGAGATTGGGTGAATAGTGAGGGTGGGTGCTGGGGGTTATGCTGTTTTTGGTCAAACACTGCTCAACACACGGTGAGTTGCGGGCAGTTATGCTCATAAATCACCCATCATGATATGGGTGAATGCATCGAGTCTTCCAAAAAATTCACTGAAGCTGAATGCAGCCTCTCACAACAATGCCAGCTGGTGCACTGACACAGATGGGTTCCTAGAACACTCACCTAGTGAAGGGAGCCTGTACTACAAGGGGCCTGCCCTCCAGAAGATAATTCCGTTTTTCGGTGTGAGGGGGGAATCTCCCCTTGTATACTTATTATTTGCTTCCTCTTTCTTATTTTATAAAAAGTCATTATAGAATCCACATATATTTTTAGAGTCAAGTAGAATGTATTACTGACCCCTTCCATGTAGGCATGGCCCTGCAATTCCCACATTCCTTGTTTGATCATGTTCACTGATATGGCCTTGAGGCACTCTCCTTACTTCCTAATGTTCTCTTTCTTTCTATGCTCCTCCCAGTCTCTTCAAGTCTGCTGCTTGTGTGGTTTCTAAGAAAACTCATTCTCACTTGGTTTTATTTCTTATTTTATTTGTTAAATTATATTTTATTGATTATGCTATTACAGTTGTCCTGATTTTCCCCCTTTATCCCTGTGTACCCAGTACCTCCTACTCCCTCAGGCAGTCTCCCCACCATTGTTCATGTTCATGGGTCATGTGTATAAGTTCTTTGGCTACTCCATTTCCTATACTGTACTTTACATCCTCATGACTATTCTGTAGCTACCTATTCGTACTTGTTAATCCCCTCACCTCTTCACCCATTCCCCACACCTACCTCCCACCTGGCAACCATCAAAATGCTCTTTGTGTCCATGATTCTGTCTCTGTTCTGCTTGTTTGTTTAGTTTGTTTTTTAGATTCAATTGTTGATAGATATGGGTTTTTTTTTTTTTTTGCCATTTTGTTGTTCATAGTTTTGATCTCCTTAAATAAGTCCCTTTAACATTTCATATAATAATAGTTTGGTGATGATGAACTCTTTTATTTTTTTCTTGTCTGGGAAGCTTTTTATCTGCCCTTCCATTCTAAATGATAGCTTTGCTGGGTAGAGTAATCTACGTTGTAGGTCCTTATTTTTCATGACTTTGAACATTTCCTGTTGATCCTTTCTAGTCAGCAGAGTTTTATCTGGGAAATCAGCTGGCGGTCAGATGGGAACTCACCCCGTAGGTAAACAACTTCTTATCACTTGCTGCTTTTAAGATTCTCTCTTTATCTTTAACCTTCAACATTTTAATTATGATGTGTCTTGAAGTGGGCCTCTTTGTATCCATCTTGTTTGGGACTCCCTATGCTTCCTGGACCTGTATGTTTATTTCCTTCACCAAATTAGGGAAGTTTTCTTTCATTATTTTTTCAAATATATTTCCAATTTCCAGCTCTTTCTCTTCTCCCTCTGGCACCCCAATGATGTTAATGTTGGATGTCTTACTTTTATATCTCCAACATGGGAAGGGACCCCAGAGGAAGTGACAGATATGGCAATGAGTGCTTACTGTGGGAAGCTCTGGTGAGCTGCTAAATGTTTTCATACATTCCTTCTTTTGGTCTTGCAGCAGCACCGTGAAGTTAAAGATGATTATTATTCATATCTTACAGATAAAAGAGCTCAAGCTGCAGGGACTCAGGATCTTCAATTTTAAAACTAGTCACGTGCCAGGCAAACTAGGACAAACTGGTCCCAACTGGTCCCATGAGGCCTATGGTCAGTGACTGGAAAGTGAGGAAGCCTGCACTAGAACCCAGCTCCCCTTGAGACCAGGGTCTTTGCCCTTTGCCATGGTGTGCTATTGTCTCCATTAGAACAAAGTAGAAAAAAGGACCGACTCAAAGGTGAAAGAGTTCATGCAGGGGAAATGCTGTCTCCTGGAAGGCATTCTGTCAGGGGAAACTGTGCTTTATCAGGAGTCGTGAGACCTGAATCTGGGGCCTGTTCACTCACAAACTCAGCACAGCATTGAACAAATCCCTCACATCCCTATGCTGACGTTTTGTCACGCATAATGAGGGGCTAACAGGAAGGTCACTCCTGTGATTGTTTCCAGTTTTAAATTGAAAAATTCTATACTTGAATTTGTTCCTTAAATATAGACTCTTCAAAACCATTTCTTAGTTGATAAATACGAGCTGGTTTTACAAGGTCCTTGAGAAAAAAGAAATAGGAAAATAGATGCCAGGATTCGTAGGATTTAATGATTGTGCTCAAATTTCTGGATCTAGCTCTTTAGCACTGCTTAGTATTTCTGAGCACAGCAAAATTCCACTGCAACGGCATAACAGTTTTGGCCTTTCATTTAGTTTATTAAATTTGTGGTAATTAACTTTATGGTATTTTCATTGTTGTCCTTAACTGTGTACATAATGTCCCAAACATTGCAGCAGGAACTGATTTATAAATGGTTTTTACTCTTTATTGTTAATTTATAAAATGTTAATGGCTTCTGTTTAGCTGAGACAGTGTACTTTTATAACAGTACTGTTTTCTTCTGTGAAAATCATAAAAAAAACCAGAGTCAAAACATTCCACAATTTCATTGAAGATATAACTGTGTATTGATATGGGAATCTTCATAAGATATTTTGAAAGCATTTCTGATTTAATAGAGTGAATAAAAATAAGGCAATGCTGCCTTTTTCTGTTCCTGGGCACATGTGTTTTAACCTAAATTTTCCCCAAATGCAGTTCATGATAAGACATAATTTTTAAGATTTTTAACATTTTATTCAAGAAAAGTCTTACTCTCCCTATGACCTCTGCTTCTACCCCTTTCTTTCAGCTTCTTAATGTTGAATTCAAAGACTAAAGGGAAATTTAAGGCGAGAAAATGTGGAATAAAAATAAAAATAAATAAAAGAATGTGGATTTTCTGAAAATAGGGGTGTGTGTGTGTGTGTGTGTGTGTGTGTGTGAGATTACCACTCATTTTGGGCCAAAGTAATTGTCTCCTTTTCTCATTTGGATAATTATGATCTTCCTATCAAGATAACTAGGTGCCTAAAATTAAATAAGCCAAGTTCATTACCACACTACAAAAATCATGACAAGTTACCCAGAAAATTTTGTAGTAGTGAGATTTCTAAAAAAATATTAGGAACTCTGTGAAAACTAAGCAGATTGTAACAACTCAGGACTTCCTTGCAGGAGTCCAAATCAACTGCTTTTTATGGGTACTAACTGCTTGGCTAGCCATGTGCTTAGTCTTATGGAAGATATAATTTTTAAAAAATTTTCTTTCTTTCTTATTTATTTATTTATTTATTTATTTATATTTTATATTTTTATTTTTCTATTCATTTTTTTAAAAATTATTGTTCAAGTACAGTTGTCTGCATTTACCCCTCACTACTCCCCACCCAGCCATCCCCACCTCCCTCCCTTACTTCTACCCTCCTTGGTTTTGTCCATGGGTCCTTTATATTTGTTCCTGAAAACCCTTTCCCCCTTCCCTGCATTATCCCCTCTCACCTCCCCTCTAGTTACTGTCAGATTGTTCTTAATTTCAATGTCTCCGGTTATATTTTGCTTGCTTGCTTGTTTTGTTGATTAGCTTCCAGTTAAAGGTGAGATTGTATGGAAGACATAAATTTAAAAGACTAGCCCCTTCACTAGTGGGATTTGTAATCTAGCATAGATACTGTTAGATTTAGCAAAGCCCTATGCTTCATATGCCTTTTGAGGAAGAGTGAGAAGAGCAGAAATGAAACTGTCTATAATGATGAGGGTAGTATTCTCAGTCTTAATAGGTCACATGGAAAAACTAATAATTAAAAATTAAAATGTATTGTGAAATATAAATACATGTGTAGCATGTATGCAGAAGATTGCACAGTTCCTTAGTGTTGTAGCTCCATGAATAGTCACAAAGTGAAACTGCCTGCATGACTACCATCCCATAAAGACAGTGTTACCAGAATCCTAAGAGCCTTTCCTTGTGTCTTTCTCAGACACTACATCCTTTCCTCAAAAGGTCACCATTACCCTGTTTGAGTGCCATTCATACGTTTTCTCTGGTTTTGAACTGTATATTAACAAAAGCATACAGCCCATCGTTTTTATGCTGGCTTCTTTCTTTCTCTCAGGATTGGATGTGTGAGAATTGTTTCTGTCTTTTTTTATAGCAGGTCATTCTCACTGCTGTGAAACATCCCATTCAATGAATAAATTGAAATTTATTGGTCTATTCTACTGTCAGTGGATATTTGGGTTGCTCCTAGTTTTTAGCTGTTATGAAATAGTGCTGCTGTTGTCATTCTTGTATGTGTCATTCAGTCCCCATTATAAAGCATTTCTATTTCTGTTGGGAGTGGGAAGGCTGAGTCATAGATGTAGATTTAGTTTTTGAAGATACTACAAATAGTTTTCCAGAGATTACCAATGTACACAGCAGTCAGTGAGTGACTCTTTCAGGAGCTGTATACTTTTGTTAACATTTAGTATTTTGTTAAAGCCATTTGTTTGGGTGTATGGTGGTTGTGTTTTTTCTTTTGTTTCCTTCATGACCAATGAGGTTTGAGCATTCTTTCACATGCTGCTTTCCCATTTGGAAATTACATTTGCAACATGTCTATTGAAACCATTTGACCACTTTTATATAAAATTGTCTTTTTCATTGATTTGTAAAATTCATTTATATTGTCTATGTTACGCTACTCCTCTTAACCACTGTAGAATGACAGTCTTATCTAACTAACTTTGGCCTACCGTCCCCTGTTGGTATAATCTTTGATTTTTAGTGGCCTTCAGTGTATATGCTGACGCATTGCCAAATCCCAGACCGGGGGGTTGGGGTGGGGTGAGTGAGAGTGATGACTTGGTGCTGGGAAAGACTCTGTGACCCTCTTAAATCAGAACAGCCAGGCTTTCAGCTGCTGTCCTGTTGACTTCTTAGAAAGAGTTCCTTTAAACTTAGGCTGAAGCTGCTCTTTTTAACGTTGTGTGTCTATTTTAAACTCTTGAATTAACAGATGAAGAGGTGGGATTCAGCAAGATCAAGTGGTTTGGCCCCGATCACACACTTGGCCAATGGCAGAAGCAGGACTGAAATCCAAGTTAACTTTCTCCATGGTGCTCTGAGGCTGATGTTTGTGTCACCTGGAGGAATATCCTAATGATTCAATTATGTTCCTTCCTTTCCAGTTCCCAGCTCTGAGAAATAGACCAACCCAAGTTAATTAGAGAATCAGATGGAGTTTCCTGCATCAGAAAAGGATCGGTACTCCACATGCTTGCCATTCTTGTACATGGTTCATAGAATCCCAGCTTACCTGGTTGATATTAATGGTCCTGAATTCATGGGTTGTCTTCTTTCCAACTCAGTTATGGTCCTCTGACTAATTTGATTCATAATTTTAATTATGTGCAATTATAATTTTTATTCTTCTATCATTTTGTATACCTTTTTACCCATTACTAGATGCCTATTATTGGTTCTGTTATATTGGATACACTTAGGACTTGTTCTATCTTGTTTCCTTCACCTGCTCTTTCTTTTCTTTTCTTTTTAAATTACTTTATTGTTGTTCAAGTACAGTTGTCTGCATTTACCCCCACCACTGCCCCCACACCCCAACCATCCCCACCTCCCTCCCCTGCTTCCACCCACCTTGGTTTTGTCCGTGTGTCCTTTATAGTTGTTCCTGAAAACCCTTCCTCTCTCCCGGCCATCATTCCTTTCCACCTCCCCTCTGGTTACTGTCAGATTATTCTTAATTTCAAGGTTTCTGGTTCTATTTTGCTTGCTTGTTTGTTTTTTGATTAGGTTCTACTTAAAGGTGATATCATATGGTATTCATCCCTTACCACCTGGCTTATTTTACTTAGCACAATGCTCTCCAGTTCCATCCATGCTGTTGCAAAGGGTAGGAGCTCCTTCTTTGTTTCTGCTGCATAGAATTCCATTGTGTACATGTACCACAGTTTTTTGATCCATTCATTTACTGATGGGCACCTAGGTTGCTTCCAGAACTTGGCTATTGTAAATTGTGCTGCTATGAACATTGGGATGAATAGGTTCTTTTGGATTGGTGTTTCAGGGTTATTAGGATATAATCCCAGCAGTGGAATTGCCAGGTCATTCCTTCTGTTTGGTGCCAGCATATCTGATCTAGTCAGAGGCATGGGGACACTTGGCCGAGGGAAGTCAAGCAGGAAGCAAATTTGGAAAATGACCTAAAAAGGTCCTTGCTGACTTGAAAGAGAAAAAATGGAGACAAGCTCACATTTATCAGGGAGTAGAAATAGTGACAAGGACAAAAACCTGAGAGGGAGGCCCCTGTGGCCAAGGGCTGGGAGGCTCATGCAGACCATGGTACATAGGGACTTGACTGGAAGAGACTAGGCCTGGGCCAGTTTTTTTTTCTTTTTTATTCTGCTCCTGAGTTCCAGAGAACAGACTAAAGTGCATAGAGACA
>PVKM010049906.1:0-10853 GCA_004027735.1 Carollia perspicillata
AGAGAGAAGTAGTTAGCCTTACTGGAGTTAAGAGCACCAGCAGTTGGCCCATAAGTACAGGGGAAAGGAAAACAGTCGAGCCAGAGAGTAAACAGTGGGCTTCACACCAAGAAAGCGGCAAACGCAGGAGCTCCACTCACAGAGCAGTGAGCCAGCCAGTCACACTCACCCAGCAGGGCGGCCACTATGCCCACCAGCCCCGTGCCGGCACCCAGCTCCACGGCAGAGCGGCCCCTGAGCTCCACAGCTCCCGTCTCCAGGTACGTGGACAGAACGACAGCCTGAGTCAAAACACAGGGGGTTATGAGGAAGGTCAGCGCTGCTCCAGGTCAGAGCTGGAGGATCTCGAATAGGCTCTGCACTGGCAAGAAGCCATCACACGCCCCCCTCCCACTGCACGGTTCTAGTCCCAGTTGGACAGCACACAGCAGCTCAGGGGCTGCTGGGAAGGGAGCTCCCAGAGCAAGCGCAGACTCGGCACCCCACAGAGCAGGTGCCGCAGGCCCCACCGAAGGCTCTAACGAAGGCTCCGAAGGCACAGACACTAGTGGTCAATGACACTGCCCACACAAGACGCGGTGCTGCTGAACCTGGGAAGTTCAATGTCTCAGTGTGTCACTGCTTTACACTTGAGGCTTAGAGTGCTCCTCGGGCAGAGCTGGTGGGAACCGTCTCCGTGGTTTCACTTAAGGGGACGTCTAGTTTCCAGACCAAGCTCAAATCAGCAAGGCCACAGTGGCCCCCCAAGGGGAAAAGCACAGCAGCAGGCAAGGCTCCTGGAGCTGCGTTCCTCCCCCCAGCATCCCAGATGGGCATCGCCCCGCAGGAGCCCTCGCCGTGTACTATCGGGCAACAAAAGGTACGTTTTAGCCAAAGTTCTGGGTACTTGATGTGCGAGTTAGCACTGGTGTACTATTCTACAGAAGTATTGTATACTGTTAACATTTTAAAATACAGTTTGTTTCATGGCCACATGCTGTTAGTATAATTAGCACTTTGTCTTCTCAGTGGGCATTTAGGAGACTCACCCATTCTTCACTATTCTGTACCTTTATTACTTGGTCTAGGAATCCTTTTCGTGGAGTTAGACTAGACTCCTTGAAGTATTCCTGGGTTAGAATACATTTTTTATTCCTACGTGTTTTCTCTCACTTCCCTAATACAAGGCAAAGACACTGAAACTGTATCTACACCAAGCATTTAGCCAACATCAGGTGAGCTCCCCCCAAAGCCCAGGTGTGGCGCCAGACACTGAGAGCCAGCTACTGTCACAAGCACCTGACAACAGTGCTGAGAGAGGAAGAAGTGAAAAGCAACTATAGTATCATTTTGCGCCCATTACAACTATGGGAAACTTAAAGAAACACAAGATCGTCACCATGGGCTTTGTCATTTTATAATATTCTTTATGCAATATTTTAATTTCCCTCAACTTTCCATCACTCACCCTAAATGGTCAGGGAAGATGGGCAGGAAAGTGATTCTGATGTGTAGAAGTTTTTTTTGAGTGGGTGGGTTGATGAATATATTTTAAGATATAATATGGCTGCATCACTCTGAATTTACTTTAAAAAATCACTTCACTGTACATTTTAGGTGAAGTGTACAGTATGTGAATTATGTCTCGTTAAAGCTGTTCTTCCACTTTTAAAAATAAAGACCACTCTTATAATCAATTGCAGATGTTTTCAGAGGCCTCCCAGGATTTGCTTACCGCGTCCCAAACCACCGCTGCGACTCCCAGTTGCCTCCAGTCCTGCCGGATCTGGATCGTGTGGTTTGCAAAGGAGAAGGTAGCCAGAGGCTTGTGGAATTTCTGCAGCCCCATTCCCGCCGTCTCCTCATAGGGCACCAGGGCCATTTCAACTGCGCCAGCTCTCTGCTCCCTTAAACCTGTTGGGCAAAAAGAATCCTGCGTGTTCTGGCCAGAAAAGGCATTATCTCTTAAGTGGCCCCACATGCTTTTTAAAGGGTTGGGGTTTCGAAAGAATAATCAGAGGTGGGGGAAGCTTTTGCCTAATTCCTTGTACAGCGTTCCTCCTCCCAGTCTTCTGGGACGTGAGATTTGGCTCTGAATTCATACCAAAGGATGTCTTTAGGCAAAAGCACCCAGAACGGTACAACTCCTGCAAGACGACCTACGCACTTCGCTGTTAGGACTCAGGGCAGCCTAGAGAGCGAGCGAGACCGCTGTGCAGCCCAGGACCAGGGAGAAAGCAGCGCTCTCTTAACTGCCCGGGCCTGCGCTGACTGCAACTGGATCTTGCCGCAGTCGGCGGGGTATTTCTGGCTTGGGTTTTGGTTTTGGTCCTGCCTCCTCTCTCTCTTAAGCAGTGAGTTCACTGGTGACAACCATGGACCCGCACCTGCATGTAGACTGTTAATGGCTTCACGATCCTACTTTCTGACCCCTGCTGTGTGTGAACGGTGGACGCAGTGCTATCTCCTAGAGACTGGAAGTGAAAGCCACTCGTGGCTATCGAGTCGCTCGCGGGATCACGCGGCCCCAGGTCCTGAACGCGCTCGGGGGTCCGCGGCTAGGAGGCCTCTCCGGAGTCCCTCAAACCTGCCACCACCCGCCCCTCTAAACCACCAACAGGTGTGCACTCCCTTCCCAAGGGCCCCAGAGGTCCGGGAACCGGCGGAGGTGGAGACAGGAGACGGGGGAGAGGCCCACAGGAGCCTTTGCGACCCCTGGACGCCCACCCACTCACGGAATTCTGAGAGCTGCCTGGAGGAGGGCCGAGGGGGCACCCAGGCCGCCCCAGAAGCCGGGCCCGCGGCTCACCACGCGGAGGCGCGGCCCCTCCACTACTTACGGTTCCCGGGGCAGGCCGGGCTCGAGGCCGGATGCAGAGTCGACCGGCCTTAAAGGGTAGGAGACCCGGGAGCTGGGCCTGGCGGGGCCTGTGCTGGCAGGCGGCAGAGGAGGGAGGCCCGGAGATCGGCGTTTCCGGTTTCCTCCCTTCCCAGCCTTCCCGGCAGGTGCCTGGCGATCACTGGGGGGCGCGAGGCCGACGCGCGTGCCACGAGGGCCCGGGAGGGGAGCCGTTGCATGGGGTGCGGGGTGGTTGGCCCTTACTCCAGTGGGTGCACGAGGTATTCGGGCTCCCAAGTCAGTTCTCCCAAGGCCCAGGGCAGCGTAGGCTGCAGGGCGAGGTGCAGAATAGTGGGCGGGTGCAGAGAGGGCTTGGGGCACTCTGGCGATCACTGAGAAGGAAGCCACCAACCTGGCCCTGATTGCACCGCGAGCTTTGTGGGTTTTTTTTTTTTTATATGTGTGTGCTTGCTTGTTTTTAGTTTTATAGGTGGCCCGTTCTCGGGTGTAGGAGAAAGTTCGTTCCACAAAATACACGATCACCCACCCATTCGTCAAGCGTCACCAAAGTTCGAAGGGGCGTTATCGCCCGCTTGGTGACAATACAGTGGGAAAGTGACAAAGCCTTTAACTAGAGCGCAAACGCGTTGCCAGCACTTGGCCCGGCTCCTGGATTGTAAAATGTGTTTGGGGGTGGGGGGGTCCCCTATCATGCCTCCACAATTGCCGCAGACCCCAGGCCCTAGTCCCCTTCCTCCCAGGGCAGATGGCTTGCGCATCTATCCTGGGGACGCCAATTCTTGACCTGAAAGCTGCTGACAGCGTGGCACCCAGGCTGCAGGCCCTTGGAAAGCGCGCGGCTGCAGTGAGCACCCGAAAATGTGATCACGCGGAAAGCAGCCTTCTCTTTTCCTGTTTTTGCTTAGACCCTGACCCCTGTCCCCTCACCGCACAGCGCCGCCGCTCTTTCGTGGAGATTCCCAGTCCCCGCTGCACGTCTGCATGAATGAACGCAAACGCTCTTCGTCCTGGGACTCAGCTACGCGCCAGTCCCAGTTGGTGCGCGCTGGGGCGCAGCATTGGTGTTTTGCGAGCTTCCGCAGTGATTTCCGCGTGCCGCCACCTGCTGGAGGCTCAGGCCAGGCCCGAGGCAGTCCCTCTCCCATCCCGCAGGGGGCGTGCCAGACCTCATTCTGATTTCCTCAACCTTCCCAGGGAAGGTTGGACCTGGGTCCGCAAAGGTGACTTAAAGTGAACTTTGAGGGTCTACAGGGAAGGTGAATTTTCTTTCTTTCTTTTTTAAATAGGTTTCATTTACTTATTTTTAGAAAGATGGGAAGGGAAGGAAAAAGAGGGAGAGAAACATCCATGGACAAGAGATACATCGACCGGTTGACCTGGCCTTCAACCCAGCCATGTGCCCTAACTGGGAATCGAACCAGTGACCGTTTGTTTCGCTGGCCAGCACTCAACCCACCGAGCCACACCAGCCGGGCTCAATTTTTTTTCTTTGTGCAGTTTATTTTTGTTTCTTATAAGCTAGTATCTTTTTGAAAGCTATTTTATGTTCACAACAAAATGGGAGAGAAGGTACTGAGATTTACGTTACACACCCTGCTCCCACACGTGCGCTGCTTCCCCCATTATCAACATCCCCCACCAGACTCACACATTTGTTACAACTGATGAACCCGGGCCAACTCACCTTTTCCACCTAGACCAGCTTCCATTAGGGCTCACTCTGGGTGTTGTACTTTTTATGAGTTTGGACAAATGTATAGTGATGCATATCCACCGTTATGTTAGGCACCATAGTTTCACGGCCCTAAAAATCCTCTATCCATCCCATCTCCTCTACTCCTGGCAACCACTGCTCTGTTTAATCTCTCCAGAGTTTGGCCTTTTCCAGAATGTCATATAGTTGGAATCACACAATACGCAGCCTTTTCAGATTGGTTTATTTAGTTTAGTATGCATTTAAGCTTCCTCTATGTCTTTTCATTGCTTGGTAGTTCATTTATTTTTAGTGCTGAATAACATTCCATTGTGTGGCTGTACGACGGTTTATCTACTTACCTACTAAAGAACATGTTGGTTGCTTCCTAGTTTTGGCAATTACAAATAAAGCTGCTATAAACACCCACGTGCAGACTTTTGTGTGCACCTAAGTCTCTGCCTCCTTTGGGTGGGTATCAAGGAGCGCAATTGCTGGATCATGGGGCGAGAGGGTGTCTAGTTTTGTGAGAAACTGCCAAACTGTCTCCTACGTGGTCTTACCATGTTGCACTCCCACCAGCAATGAATGAGAGCTGCTGCCGATTCTCAGCCGCCCTGGCATTTGGGGTTCAGGGGTTCGGATTCTGGCCACTGTTGTTTTAATTTACAATTCCTTACTGACATATGTTGTGGAGCATTTTTTCCCAGTGTTATTGAGCTGTAACTGACATATAACATTGTATTAGTTTAAGGTATACACCATAGTGATTTGATGTATGTATATATTGCAAAATGATTACCACAATAAATTTAGTTAACACCCATCACCTCACAGGTACAGTTTTTTCCTTGTGATGAGAACTTTTAAAATCTACACTCAGCAAATTTCAAATGCACAATACAGTGTCGTTAACTAGACTCACATGCTACACATCGCATTTCCAGAACTTACAATGGGAAGTTTGTACCCTTTGACCATCTACACTCGAGTTCCTCACCCACCACCCTCTGCCTCTGGCAACCACAAATCTGTTCTCTGTTTCTGTGAGTTGATTTGTTGTTTGTTTTTTTTTTAGATTCCACTTATAAGTGAGACCATACAGTATTTATCTTTCTCTGCCTAAATTACTTCACCTACCGTAATGCCTGCAAGATCATATATGTTCGCACAAATGGCAGGATCTCCTTTCTTATGGGTGAATAATGTTTGTCTGTGTGTGTGTGCGTGTGTGTGTGTGTGACACACACCATGGTTTCTCCATCCCTTCATCTGTTGGTGGAGCCTGGGCTGTTCCTGTGTCTGGGCTACTGTGAGCCATCAGTGAACACGGGGGTGCGGATGTCTCTTCCAGACAGTGATTTCGTTTCCTTCAGGAACATACCCAGCAGTGGGGTCACTGGATCATATGATAGTTCCATTTTTAATTATTTGAGGTCCCACCATACCATTTTCCATAGTAGTTGTACCAATTTACATTTCCACCAACAGTGCACAAAGATTCCCTTTTCTGTGCACCATCGCCAACACTTGTTATCACTTGTCTTTTTCGATAATAACCGTTCTCGTAGGCGTGAGGTGATAGCTCACTGTGGTTTTGATTTGCATTTCCCCGATGATTAGTGATACTGAGAACCTTTTCAGGTACCTTCTTCTTGTACTTGTTAAGCACCATTTCATGTACCAAATTGTTTGGACCATTTTAAAATCTGATCGTTTCATGTCATTGAATTTAAGAGTTCTTTGTGTATGTTGGATAACAGTCCTCTATCAGATATATATTTTTCAGACATGTCCCCTGAGTCTGTGGTTTGGCCTTTGTCCATTCTCTCCCTAACACCACACTTGATACTGTAGCTTCATAGCTAAGTCTGAAGTCAGGGAGTGTCAGCCCTCCAACGTTATTCTTCTCATTCAGTGTTACCGTTTTTTCTTTGTTGATCTTCTCTCTCTTTCCTTTTTTTCTTCCATTATCTCCTTTCTCTTACCTCCTCTGCCTCTCTGTGCTGCTCCGCCCTCTCAACTTTCCTCCACCCGCTCACTCCTTATTTTTCTCTCTCTTTGTCCCTTTCCTTTGGGGAGACATCCTGGGGCACAAGAAAAAAATATATGCTCTGGAGGCAGAGAAACGGTGCAAATGTTAATTCTGCCTCTGACACTTTCACTGGGATGCGCTTGAGTGATCACCAAACCTTCCTAGATCCCAAATCCCATGCCCACAAAGCCTGGCACAGAGATGCTACCCCACTCCCTTCCCTCTCCCCATTCTCCATTGCTTTTGCTGAAACCATCCACAGGACTTCACGAAAGAAAACCTTCCTAGCCTCTCCAGCACTCTACAAATGTGGGACATTTGCCTCAGTATATTTACTTACAGTTCATTTGGAAAGTTATTTGCTTTTTCTCAACTATAATAGACAAGAATGTCCTTAGTCCTACCAGTGTGCTTAGTGGTGCCCATTGGCTCAGGAAGCACCAAAAAGAATGTTTAGGAACATATGCAACCTGTATAGCAATGTAGATTTTAAGTGGAGTTCTGTTTTCATTATAATACACCAAAAACAGCCAATGGTTTCCTGTGATTGCTTGAAAACAAATTTTTAATCTTCAAAAAAAAGTCGTGTACGTGGTAGACTATATTGTTTAAATACCCAGTGTGCCCTCTACACAGGCCTATCCTTGGTGTCCCTTCCTGAGGAAGGGCTGTGTCCACGCCCTGCTGAGGTCAGGCTTCACCAGGTCACTTTCTTTGGCCAATGGATTGTGTGTGGAAATGACACTTGTCACCCCCAAGAAGGAACATGAGGTGTCTGGCCCAGCTGTTTCACTGCTCCTTTTCCCTGTGTTCCAAAGCAGCATGTCCCAGACTGGGGTGCTCCCTTACCCACAGTCCCAGGTGGAGCAGACCACAGCTGACCTATGAACCATGCGTGACAAATAAACCTTTGTTGAGGTAACCATGAGATCTGGGAGTCATCACTGCGGGACGATTCAGCAGAAGTTGACGGAACACAGGTGTGGAAAAGAGAAATTTCAAAACATACAAGTTTTTAGGACGGACAGCTTAGTGTAGCTTCTCAGTGAAGAAGATCTATTTTCAGTGCTTGGCCTCGAGCATAAGGTCTCCTTAATCGCCCTACTCCTGGGCCTCCACTGTCAACATCAGCTGACAATCACCGACCACCTTTACCCGGCTGTGATTCTCAGGCTTGAAGACAGTTCTACTGTCAGTCTTGCTAGGATGTGGAAAAAAGTAGGTTCACTCTTTGCATCATCTGCAGTTCCAAAGGGACTGCAATGTACATTGCATAGTATATTGATCTGTCATAGTATTGATCAGTCATAGTATACCGATCTGTAAGTTGTGCGTTTTCCTTTAGCAAGGGGAACTGGGCTTCTTTCCTTGGTCCTCTCCTGGACCCAGACACCTCAAAAGGGGACACGCTTGGGCATCTCCTGAGCCCGGTGGGCTCCTGATTACCTTCAGGCTGTTGGAATCTGCACACCCACTCAGCCCCTTGTGGGGAGCAGAATTTAGGGTGGGGGTAGAATGTAAATAAATACACCCAGGACCTCTGGTTGGTGGCTTTGTATCTTTATCCCTGAGACTCACATGGCCTTTCCCAGTCCTACATACATGTCACCAGAGCATAATTGGAGAAGGGCACATATTCTTCTGTCCCTCCTGTTTTCCGGAACCAGTCCATGTACGAGGTCAAGTAGAAACAACCACCTTGGTACAAGGTGATCCCATCCCTCGGCTGGGGGTGGATCCCTGACCCAGGCTGGGCAAATAATTTTCTCTGCAGAGTGGGAATTCAGAGTGGCCATTGGACATCTGCTGTTGCTGTTATGTTTACTGGCCCAGCATCTGAATCCTTCCCACTTTGCTGGCAGCACTTCTCTTCTGCTGCCGTCAAGGACTCAGCCTCTGGGGCCCAAGAGTCTAGGTCACGTCCCAGCTCTGCCACTTACTAGCAGTGAGGCTTCATAAGGGAAGGCGAATGTGAAGGCACCTTCCCCTGCGCCCCCATTTCCCCACTTACAGAAAGGGGATGATGTGCTGATTACATTAGTGAACAGATAGTAAGCTGAGGTCGAAATGAGTTAACTTATCTAAAGCACTTAAAACAGTGCCCAGCAAAGGGTGAAGTTCATGTAGCGTTGGCTCTTGTTGTATGCTTGGGCGGGGCTGACCTCGGCCCTGGCTCTGAGACCAGGTACGCATCTCCCAGGCCTGGCCAGTGCGTGTGCCCTTCAATGGGGCCATGGGTGATTCCGAGGTGGGCAGTGTGACCAAGGCTGGGCTTCCCCGCCATCTCCCCTGAGACTTGCTGGGACTCTCGGAGAACCAGTGTTGGGAAGGATAGAACCAGGGCTCCTGTAGGTCATCTTGTCCCAGGGGCCAGACCAGTGGAGGAGGGAGCCAGTGCAGGTGCTGGTGGAGGAAGGGGCTGCCCCCTACTGTGCCCTGTGACCACCTGGACCCAGCTGGCTGGGAATTTTTGGTTATTTGAACCATTAAACTCCCTAATTAGCTTAAGCCGGTTTAAGCTGCTTTTATTGTCCCCTGCAGAAGAAACACGATCCATTCAATCTGGGTGGGTCCCTTGAACAATAGAGGTAGAAAGCTCCATTGGGTGGGGCCATCCTCCACTGGCCGAGTACGGAGAAGCCAGGAGACAGAGAGGCCAGGCTTCCGGTGGCTCTCCTCTCCCGAGCCTTTCTTAGCTGTACCTGGCTTCCCAGGACCTAAGGGACACCAGTGTAACCTGATAATAAATTTCCCTTTCTTGCTTAAACTGGCTTGGGTGCCTGATCCATGCAACCATAATTCTAGAGATAGTATGCCTTCTGTTGTTTTTATTTTTATCTATCTATCTATCTATCTATCTATCTATCTATCTATCTATCTATCTATCATCTCTCTATCTATTTACTTTGAGAAACAGTGGTAAGAATTATTGGAAGTGGAGGGGTGAACCTCTGTGCCCTGCGTGCTAGATACCCCTGAAGAGGCTGCCGCACTGCCTCATCCACACCCAGGCGGCTGAGCTTCGTCTCTCTGTGGAGACGTCCAGCCTCTGGGCCCAGGAACCGACACTTGGCCTCACCAAGCCCAGGAGGAGAGGCGGGACCCAGAGCTGCAGCACCATTAGCCCGGTATCCGAGGTCCAGTAGTTCAGCACAGTCTCCGTCCCTGCCCACCCCGCTCCTGGCACTGTGCTTCGGCCCCCGGGCTGCTCCGGAGAGAGAGCGTGCAAACGCCGGTTGTTTGTTCTTAGGAAGTAATGAGACGGAATACACATATTCTGTAAGGTCCTTGTACACAATTTGGTGATGGTTAACTTGCTGTCATATTTGCCAGACAACAAATATGACCTTAATAGATGGCTATGTGTAAGGAGGACGAAAGTCTCCTCTCCACACTCATCGTCAGCAGATAATCTGAGTTCGTACAGACTTTGTCAAATGCTGGTGAAACGGAAGCATGATCTCTGGCTACATCTTTCCCGTCCATTCTAGAATGAAGGACTGGCCCCTCTGAGCCGCCCCTGCCAGCACCACCACACCCACCCTAGGAGTTCTGTTCCCTCCCCAGGCCTGAGGAGGCTGGCCCCCCAGCCTGTTCCATCAACAGCTTCTTTTTGCCAAACAGTCCCCTGTTAGCTCCCAATTCAGTGTTTAAGAGTGGTACATGCTTGCTGTTTGAAGGTTTGTGGGGAGGAAGAATCTTTCCTCTGCCCTCAAGGTTCTTCTGGCTGGTTCTTTTTTTCTTTTTTTCCTTTTAGGCCATTTTTATTTTTTAAATGCTCATTCCTTTTCAAATGTGCATTTTATTTATTTATTTATTTTTAAATATATTTTATTGATTATGCTATTACAGTTCTCCCATTCCCCCCCTTCATTCCCTTCTATCTTGCACACTCCCTCCCACCCACACTCCCCCCTTTAGTTCATGTCCCTGTGTCATAAGTTCTTTAGCTTCTACATTTCCCACACTACTCTTGCCCTCTCCCTGTCTATTTTCTCACCACCATCTATGCTACTTATTCCCTGTACCTTCTCCCCACCCTCTCCTCCCACTCCCCTGTTGCTAACCTTCCATGGGAACTCCATTTCTGTGGCTCTGCTCCTGTTTTAGGTGACTGCTTAGTCTGCTTTTGTTTTAGGTGTGGATGTTAATAACTGTGAGTTTGCTGTCCTTTTACTCTTCAAATTTTTTATCTTCTTTTTCTTAGATAAGTCCCTTTAACATTTCATATAGTAAGGGCTTGGTGATGATGAACTCCTTGAACTTGACCTTATCTGAGAAGCACT
>PVKM010049907.1:0-10841 GCA_004027735.1 Carollia perspicillata
GTCCATAGAACTCAGATTAAGAACCCATGGATGGGGCTGTAACCTACCAGGGAATATGGGGGTCTCAGCAGGTAGGAACTTGGAAACGTGAGGAACACTGGAGGGTGGCGAGACTGGACGAGAGAGGGGGTGAGATCACGAAGTGCCGTCAGGGCAGGCAGGGGATGAACTTCAGTAGTCATGTCAGAGCACAAGGAAGAAAAGGGCAAGGAGGAGGCAACTGCTCAGACTCGGCCCCTGCCCCGGTGAGTACTGTGCAGGGCAGCTGGGCTGGGACTGAGAAGAGGAGGGCAATCAGAGAGACCATGGTCCAGCTGAGTTGATGTGGGGCACAGAGGACGAGGTGAGTCAAGGATGAAGCCTGGGTTTCTAGCTAAGGCCACAGGCGAGTTTCTGTGGCAGTGGCCAGGACCGATTTGTCTCATGCACTAACCCAACTCGGCTAGTTTCCCTCCAGTGTAAAGCCTGTTCATCAAAGAACGGTGGCTTCTGGAACCCCCAAGTATGCCAGACACAGACCCACAGAGACTCTGACTGTGGGACGGACTCAGTATGCATTGTGCTCACATAACACATTTGCTGAGACAACAGATCACTTTTTGCACCTGAAGAATGCAAGATGCTACATGCATGAGGTTCATACTGGCTCAGGAAAAGGACACTAAATTATATATTCCTTCCGTCCCCTCTCAGAATTATACTCTCTGTCTCCAATGTTATTAAAGGGGCAAAAGGATGTGGTTTAATTACAGGGCCTCTCACCTGAGACAAGCAACAATTTGTTGAAGGCTGAGAGAGGTCACCTGATTAAGGATGGGAAGACCCTGAGGAGCGGGACACAAGGCTGGTGGGGGCTGGGCCTTAGGAAATCCAGTGCAGAGCAAACTAGCGCAACGCCAGCGTTTCCACGTCTAACAGCTGCGCTCCACAGTTGTTATTTAAAGTCAGTTGTTTGGAGCTCGGACACATTTTTCCCCTCCGTAAAATAAGGTTGTGATTTAGGTGTTGGAGAAGTTTCCAGAATAATCTGTAAGGACTGCTTAAATCTGACAAGATAGTTCTCTTTATTTTTAAAATAAAATGTTTTCCCCCTCTGACTAGCAATTCATGCTCATTGTATAATTAGAAAAATACTACAAATAAAGGGATTAAAATCATAATTCTGATAAGCACTGGTGAAAGTCACCCTCGGACCTGTAGTTCCCTTTAATTTTTTTTTTCTAATTCAGGAAATACACAGTTGAACCAAATGTAGGCATCTAGGGAAACTATGGAGACTGGAGACAGCGTAGTGGCTATCTAGCGAGGCCGGGGACAGGGAGGACGGGGGCTCGGGGGATGATGACTGAGGGGTGCTGGGCTTCTCTCCGGGGCGACGAAACATTCTGCAGCCGACTGTGCTGATGGCCGCACAGTGCCATGAACACAGTGAAGGCCAGTAAACTGCAGACTTCGCACGGGCAGGTTATATGATTTGTGAATTGTCTCAATAAAGCTTTTAAAAATGTATGTGTGTTTGAATGAAACCATATGTAAAATTTCATATTGTGCTTTCTTTCACTAATATATCACTAATCTTTTAAAATATCTATTACAAATTTTGGAAAATGTCTTAATAGTACTATTTCAACTGCAGCTAACCACCATGTGCGCGTGCACACGCACACGCACACACGCACACACACACAAACACACACGAGGTGAGCACAGTAGGTGACAGCTGTGAGTACATGAAATAAGAGTTAATAAGCTATTGCAATAATCCTAGGTTGCGTGTCTTCTTCCATACAAACAACTGTAAACCTACTTTGCCCACCCCCGTAGATGTTTGGGGGGACAGTGGATTTGGAGTTGCCCCCCCAGATGTCTGGAACACACGCTGCGAGCCAGGTCTTTCCCTCACCCGAGAGTGTGTGCCCACGGGGAGCAGAACGTCTGCCCAGAAGGCAGGACATTTTCCCTGGCTGCTCTCCACATCTCCTGACACAGAGGCCTTTGCTTCCCAGGTATTCTGACTGAGTGTACACAGGGTGGCTGCCTCTGCGGCGGACAAAGGATGGGATCTGGAAGGATCCTGAATGGCACCTTCAATCCTCTGTCTGTGTGTTGATGGGACATGAATGGGGGGAGGGAGGGGCTGGCAATCTGCATAGCACATTTGGAGATGGTTCTGGTTGAACTGTGCCCAGCCCAATACCTATGAATATAACCTTACATTCAGGTCTTTGCAGGTGATCAAAAAAAGACGAGGTCATTAGGATGGGCCCTAATCCAATATGGCTGTGTCCTTATAAAAAGGGGCAATTTAGACACAAAGTCATCCACACATGGAAAACTCTATGTGAACATCAAGGAGGAGATTGGGGTGACGTGTGCACAAACCAAGGACTCTCAAAGATCACCAGGAAACCAGAGGAGAGACTTGGGACAGACTCTCCCTCACAGCCCTCAGAATGAACCAATCAGACCAACACCTCTACCCGGGCCTTCCGGTCTCCAGGACTGGGAGAGAGTTCTGCTGTTTAAGTTGCTCACTCCCTTACAGCAGCCCCAGCAAATTAATACGGGAACCACGACTCTGAGCCCTCCTCCTGGACTCTGAGGCTTCTTGAGAGGCGATGAGCACTCCATGAGGTTGAGGTTCTAGCTGAAAGAGGTCCCCCCAGCCCCCTTATAAGGTTTTCAAAGCCAGAACAATTTGTAGATTCTGGGCATTTTGATAGTTTCTATATTTTTTCACTCTTTGACTCCCCCTGATGTTCAGGGCTTGGCCTCGGAGTTGAACTTCTGGTCTGCCCTCTTCTCTGTGGGGGGCTCTCCTTTGCTGCCACCTGGGATGTGCTATTTTTGTGCATTCGCTTACTTAATGCCCTTCACTCGCATCTCCGCCTGCTGAAGACCTATCTGTGCCCTGAGGCCCAGTGTGAGCCCATTTTCCGCCAAAATAAGTGTGCTGGGTTCCCTCCAGCTGGCAGGGTTCTGAGTTTGGAGGGAGGAAGGTGGACTCTGGAGCCAGGCTGGTCGCCCGCACCTACCTCCCAGGGCTGGGTGGTTAGATGAGCTCTTGTGCTTGGGTAGGGAAGGGCTCCATGACAGTGACTCTGTCATGTCCAAGGCTACAACCTGGGAAGGGAGCCCTGTCTGTCCTCTTATCGCTCTGTGAGTTAGGTGGAGATAGGATATCATCCTCATCTCCATGTCCTGCACCCTCCGTGCCCGCCTGCTGCAGGTGCTTGGGCCCATGTGCTGGCGTCTTTGAGACAGAGAGCCACGGCTCATTTTGGCAGACCTCTCACACGAGGGGAAGAGGTCTCTGAATAAGAAGAAGTTTGGGGTGAGGTCTTAAGGCACAGGTGGTTAAAAGTAGGAATGGAAGTTAGACATTCTGACTACTTAATGTGCAAAGACAGCCTGTGTAGAGATTCTGCCTACAATTCCCGTTCTCTTAAAAGTCATTTTGAAGAAGAGCAAGGACAGGTGGCAGGACTGGGACAAATCTGGAGAAGCTCTGACTGTGTCCTGGCCCTGGCCTTGGCCCTGGCCCTGGCCCTGGGTAAAACCTGTTCTGCTCGAGGGATCAGCTTCCTCTCCTGCCACACCTCACACTCCAGCCACACCCGGTTACTCCCAGTTCCCTGAATAAAATGAGCAATTTCCCTGCAGCCTGGAAGGCGCCTCCTAGGAATGTTCCTCTGATCCTTGAGACTCAGCTGATCCATCTCTCAGCTGCAGCCACTCCCATCACCACATGGGATTGTTCCGGAATTGCAGATAATGCTCCCTTGGAAGATTCTAAGTTCCTTGAAAGCCCAAATTATGCTTTCATCTCATAAGCCTTATTTCCCAAAGATCAGAATATAGCAGGTCTTCGAAACATTTTTATTGTGAATAAAAATTTATCTAAATTGGTTAACAAGTGAGCAACTAGTTAGGGTATCCATTTTAAAATCTTTATGAAAATGCTTATATAGCGAGAACCCCAAAGATTCCACCAAGAAACTACTGGAACTGATAAATGAACTCAGAAATGTAGCAGGATACAATATTAATATCCAGAAGCCAGCTGCATTTTTATATGCCAATAATGAACAGAAAGGGAAATTAAGAAAACAATCCCATTCATAATAGCTTCCAAAAGAATAAAATACCTAGGAATAAACCTAACCAAGGATGTAAAAGGCCTGTACATGAAAAATTATAAGACACTGAAGAAAGAAATTGAAGAAGGTACAAATAAATGGAAGCACATACCATGTTCATGGATAAGAAGAATTAACATCATTAAAATGTCCATACAACCCAAAGCAATCTATAGATTCAACGCAATTGCTTTCAAGATTCCAATGACGTATTTCACAGAACTAGAACAAATATTTCAAAAGTTAATATAGAACTATAAAAGGCCCCACATAGCAACAGCGATCCTGAGAAAGAAGAACAAAATTGGAGGAATCATGCTACCTAATATCAAACTATACTACAAGGCCATAGTAATCAAAACAGCCTGGTGTTGGCAAAAAAGCAGACACATAGATCAAGGGACCAGAACAGAGAGCCCAGAAATAAACCCACACCTTTGTAGTCAATTAATATCTGACAGAGAAAGCGAGCACACACAATGGGCTGAAGATAGGTTATTCAATAAATGGTGGTGGGAAAATTAGATACATGCAGAAAAATGAAACTAGACCACCTTCTTACACCACACAGAGAGTAAATTCAAAATGGATCAAAGACTTAAATGTTAGACCCAAAACCATAAAAATCCTAGAAGAAAACATAGGCAGCAAGCTTCAGATATTGCTTATAAAAAATTTTTATTGGATATATCTCCCCAGGCAAGGAAAACAAATGAAAAAATAAACAAATGGAACTACAGCAAACTAAAAAATTTTTTGCAAAAGAAAAAAATTTTAGCAAAGGGAATCAACAAAGTAAAAAGAACCCACAGAATGTGAGAACGTATTCACCCATACATCTAATAAGGAGTTAGTATCCAAAATTTGTAAGGAACTTACAAAACTCAACAGCAAAAAAACCAAACAACCCAATTAAAAATGGGCAAAGGACCCAAACAGGCACTTCTCCAAAGAAGACATACAGATGGACATTAGACATACAAAAAGATGCTCAACGTCACTAATCATCAGAGAAATGCAAATTAAAACCATAATGAGACACCACCTCACACCTGTCAGAATGGCTATCCTCAATAAATCCACTAACAGCAAGTGCTGGCGAGGACGTGGAGAAGGGGGGACGCTTCTGCACTGTTGGTGGGAACACAGACTGGTGCAGCCGCTGTGGAAAGCAGTGTGGAGATACCTCAAAAAATGAAAAAATGGATCTGCCTTTTGATCCAGTGATCCCACTTCTGGGAACAAATCTGAAGGAACCCAAAACACTAGTTTGAAAGAACACAAGCACCCCTGTGTTCACTGCAGCATTGTTTGCAATCACCAAAATATGGAAGCAGCCCCAGTGTCCATCAGTAGATGAGTGGATAAAACAATTAGGGGATATTTACACAATGGCATTCTACTCAGCTGTAAAAAAGAAGAAAATTTTACCCTTTACAACAGTATGGATGGACCTGGAGAACATTATGCTAAGTGAAATAAGCCAGCCAGAGAAAGACAAATATTATATGATTTCACTCATATGTGGAATCTAATGAACAAACTGAACTAAAAGGCAAAACAGAGAGGCTCATTCATAGAGAGCAAATGACAGCTGTGGGGGCGGGGAGGTTAGGAGGTGGAGGGATTGAGCAAAAAGGAAAAGGGACTCATGGACTTGGACAGCAATGTGGTGATTGCTGGGGGAATGGGGTATTAGGGGACTAAATGGTAATGGGAAAAATACAATAAAGATTACATTAAAAAGAAATAAAGACAGATTTGTAAAAAGAAAAAAAATAAGAAAATGCTTAACACGTAAAGAGTTCTCTGTTCAGCAAGCATTTGTTTCACATGCTGCTGTGACGACAGCCCCTTGGCTGCAGTGAGCACACTGGAAGCACCCTTCCCACTGCACACACCCGAGAGCGCTGGGTGAGCCACCGCCTCGCTCTCCCAAGATGCCCAGGGGCTTCTACTGCAAGCTTCCTGGATCACTCAGCTACCCTTCCAGCAACATCACATTATAATCCTCAGTTTGGTTTTTCTGTAATATCAATGAAATAAAAAAAATAAAGGTCTATTTAAAGGCTCTAAATCTCAAACAATCAATATTTGCTTACAGTATATGAAAACTCAGAGGCCATGTTTGCAGACAAGTTCATGGAAATCAACTGCGAGAACCCTGAGATTTAGAAGGGGTGAGGAAGTGCCCAACCATCTGGGAGCCCGCAGGGCTGCACTGTGGAGTTTGGGGAGTCACGTGGTGTGCTGACTTACTGCTCCCAGGCACGGCCCACCCTCCGTGTAGGAGTCACTGCACATCTCTGCCCACTGCCACATGACTTGTGCTGTAACAGCACCTTCTGTGTGGGTGCTTTCCCGCCCTGCTGATATCAGGCTGGACTACGGGAATTGCTGTGACCAACACAATACAAGTGACTGTGCCGGATGCCACGTCTGAGCTTAAGATTTAAGAGCGACTGTGTGGTTCAGCTCTTGTACTTTCACCCTCTGCTGTGAATCCAGCATGACCTGACAGGAGCCCCTTCTTCCAATGCGATCTGGAATGAAGACAACACATGGTGCCAGAGCCGTCACAGCCAACCCACGGCCACAGGTGAACTACAAAGGGGAAAGCATCTTCCACTTCCGCAGGCCACTGAGACGGGGGTTGCTTGTTACTGCAGCATGACCGGGCAAAGCCGTCTATTTCAAACCCTAGGAGACTGACACATGTCTAAGAGAACACAAAGGAAAAATAAATAAAAAACAACCAATATCCTGAGGGTCAAAGGGTTTTTGTTTGTTTTGCAGTGTGATTATTTCTGCTGAGGAAGGGCAGGGGAAAGACGCACAACAAAGCAGAAAGGGCACAGGGTGGGAAGTCAGAAGGCTGGACTGAAGACATGGCTGCACCATGCCTTTGGGGAAACTGAGCCCGCTGTGAACCTCTGCCTCTTCGAAGTTTATTTTCTATGTCTAGAAAAGTGGAATGACAGGAATACTTGTCTTGTAGGAACCCTGGGAGAACAGCGTGAGACAGAAGATGTGACAATAGTTTGGAGCTACTCACCAGCTAGTTTTCAATGATGGTGGTTAATTATTGCCCCATGATGTATTTAGAAGGAAAAACATCGTGCAAATACGTCTAAATTAAGCATCAAAGTTTCAGAGGGCCAGTTAGAGGAGAATTCAAAGTCTTATAGTACAAAAGAACCTGCCATTCTTAAAAGAATTAACCTGTTAAGACTGTCTCTTACACAGCATTTATAGTGGTTGCTACAACTTTTTAGGGGTACGCTTCTTCTTAAAATGATATTCCCTGCAGAAAATCCCTCACCCACCTATAAGTCAGAGCATGAATGGTTTTGAGGCTGTGGGGGTTGTTTTTCAAATTCTCAATAGGAGTCTCCAGTTTCCTGCAGAAGGAAATGTGGGGCAAACAGGTACAAGCTTGAATTTTAGCTGGAAGATACTTTGCTTAGAACTGAAAAGATGACAAAATAGTGTAATATTTACAAATGTGGAAATCTTCTTTCTCCTCCAGCCCTAGCCAACAATCAACCAAGAAATCCTGTTCACTTGGCCTCAGAAGTCAGGATTCAGCATTAAAATCTCTTTCCCTCCTCTGATTGCGGCTCCCCACGATTTCCAGTTTGGACGCCACAGCGCAGTGCCCAGTGGACCTCCCTAACTGCAGCCTCTTCTTACCACGGAGCGTGACGTGTCCTTCACAGTGCTCATTACCCTACAGCCCGGAGAGGACATGTGGCCACCACTCCCTAATGGCTTCCCCTCACCCCCAGACTATAACCTACGCCCTGAGGCTGGGGTTCCAGACCCCTTCCCCCACATGGCCGTTTCTGGCGCTGCCAAATGACCACGCTTCCCTCAACATGCCATGTCCCTCATGCACGACTCCAGGGCTTTACACCCTAGGTCCTCTGCCCTTCACCCCAGGCACAGGGAATCCAGCTCTCCCTTCATGAGTCAGTCTAGCTGACGCCTCCTTTGTGGTGTCCCCCAGACTTCCCCAGGCACCACTGGTCACTTGGTCCTTGTGCCACTTGAGCCCTCTGTAACTCCCTCTCTGCCCACTTCTCACACTGCGTGATGATGACTCATGCCCGTGAGCTTCCTCTCCACCTCCCTGTGGTCTGTTCCAGGCCCGGGGAGCAGCACCTTTTCCTTGGTCCCAGCACCCACATCTGAACTAGCACCGGAGCTGCCCGGGAAGTGTCTGTGAAGGCACGGGGGTGCATCCGAGGCAGAGTGGGCTGCACGGGCCAAGGAACTCCTTGAAACTTACTGTTCAATTCTACAGCATTGATTACTTTGGAAGATCTGAGTGAAGACGGCAGTTTCCTATAATTAAAAGCTTTAAGAAAAGCTTTTACTACCCACCAGAGTTTAGTCTAGTCTAAAAAGTGGGAAGTCATGACAGCCCAGCTCTGATCTAGTTTCGGGAAGAACAAACTGTTCTTGTCAGAACAAGAGAACCCTGGCGAGGCCACATCAGCAGGGCGGGGCTTAGGGGTTGGAGATGAAGTAGCCAGGTGATGTCATCTCTAAAGAGGAGAAAAATGAGACCTCTTAATGGGCTTCTGGTAAATACAGTCGTCCCCCCCCATATCCTACGGGGACTCCGTTCTAAGATCCCCTGTGGATGCCTGAAATGGCAGATGGTACCGAGCCCCATACATACCATGTTCTTTCCCTATACACACATACCTATGATAAAGTTTAATTTAAAAATCACGCAAGATATTACCAGCAATAACACAGGACAATTATAACAAGACACTGTAATGAAAGCTATGGGAAAGTGTCTGTTAAGTAAATCAGGGTTACTTGAACATGAGCACCGAGCTGCTGCGATGGTGGGTCTGGTGACTGCCAGGACTGCCGAGGGACGAAGTGCGCGGGGTCTACAGCGCGCAGACGCTGGGCAGAGGGGTCGTCCGAGTCCAGGCAGGGGCGGAGCAGGACGCTGCTCCTGCCACTCAGAGAGGGGCAACACTGGAAACTTCTGAACTGTTTGTTTCTGGACTTTTTCATTCAATGTTTTTGGACTGTGGCTGACCTCAGGCAACTGAAACCACAGAAGGTGACACCGGCTCACTGTACTAAAGGGGAATGTGTGCAAAGTGTCCACAACTGGGCCTGGCGCTTGGTGGGCACAGGACACTCTCGCAACTGCTCTTATCACTGAGCGCTCTGTTGGTACACTGGCAACTCCCAGCCGCCCGAGTCTGCGGCCCGCACCTGCCGCGCACTGTGGTCCCACAAGCGGGCTGCTGCGGGTGCCCCGTCACATCAACTGTGAGGCACAGATACAGACAATGGCGTGGACTTTCACAAGGGCCCTGCAATCACCAAAAAAGTCTGAGATAGAAAGTCTGGCCTTGATGCTTGCCCACACCTGTGTATTTGGAAATGGCAAAGGCTCATCTTTCCAGGGTGTGGCCGGAGCCTTGCCAGGCATGGGCAGGACAGTGCCACACAGAGCCAAGAGCCCAGACACAATGTCAGGATAGCAGGGTTGAGTCCCAACTCTAGTGGGAGTAGTACCTCAGCCACCGAATTAACCTCTCTGTGCCTCAGTTTCTTTGCCTGCAAAGTGGGGAGAATAAATCTTGGTTGCTGTGAACCGTGAAGGAGCCGCCGTATCAGCAGTACCACCTCTCTGATGCAGAAGCCCATGACGTCACTCAGAAGCAGGCCCCTCAGCGAGGACATGACTCCCCCCGCCCCAGCACTGTGCACTGAGACCGGGGACGGGGCCCGGGGCCGCACGGCCAGCAGAAAGAATGCGTGCTTTAAGCGAACAGAGCCTTCAGTTTGGACCCAGCCCTACTTGCAGAGTGACCCGAAGGCAGGTTCCTTACATTCTTTCTGCCTCGGTCTCTTCATCGGTTTAGTGAAGAATTCCCTCCTTGCTGAGGTGCCATGAAAGTAAAATGTAAGACCCTCCCACATCAAGTCTCTGGGGTAGTATAAAACATACAGAAACTGAGTAAACATCAGAAGATCCGGATCCAGCATTCTCTTTGCACTGCATCACAGGCTGCTCCCCTTTGCAACCAAACCAAGCGCAAAGCCAAAATGATCACAAGTCTTGGGGGACACAGACACTTAAACAACATTTACTAAGCCACCGTGGCAACAGTGCAATCAGAAACAATCCATTAGACTACACATACCCTGGGCATTTACAAGCTAATGATTGAGAAATAAACATGGCCCATTAACATAATTTTCCGATCGATGTGCTCTGCTGGACCACAGGCCAGTAAGATCAGCAAGAGCTGCAGCAAAATGAGAGTCGAGTTTTGTCTCACTCTACGTCTGGCTGCAGAGTTCTTTCAAGAGCAAAACATGATTTGAAGAGCCACGTGGACTACCAGAGTCGTCAGAGAATCACCAAGCTCCTGTCCAAAGCAGGCGTGGATGCCCGCAGCTCGGAAGTTCTAATTTTAACTGACCACGGCCACGTAAAAGGAGCAGGCGTATTTTCTGAAGGAAGATCACAGTAGCAGAGCCCAGCAATTCTCCTCTAGGTACACATTTACTTAACGCTGGGCGAGCGCTCCTCCTGCCAGTGCAAGAGTTCTGTGAGGAGACCAGAGAAGACACGGAGCGGGCGAGCCCTTCTCCCGGGCCCCTGGGCCCCTCTGGAGCAGTGCAGAGAGGGGTGGTCGCAAACAGGTACCGGAGCCC
>PVKM010049908.1:0-10843 GCA_004027735.1 Carollia perspicillata
GGGGAGCCCACTGGATTGGAGAGCCCCACTCCAGGCCTTCTGTTAGGATTTAGGCAGGCGGGAAAACGAGGAATAAGGATGGCTCCAGGTTCGGCCCAGGTACGACCTCCCCTCCTCCCAAGCCGGGACTAAAATCCCAGCAGGGATGGACTGCGACCCCTTCGCCAAGCCCAGGTCCAGTGGACCTTCACAGATCCGGTCAAGAGCCCAGAAATTCGCAGCAAACCTACGGGCGCACTCGCAGACAGACGCAGGCGCCCCTGCTGTGGCCCCGCCCCCCACGAACTACAATTCCCAGCAGGCATGGGCTCGGGACAGGAAATCAAGGAGGAAAGTGTTTGTGACCGGAAGACAACGTTCTGCGCGGTGGGAACCCTGTCGCCGAGCGGGGGCTCCTCTTAAATGGAGAAGTGGGGTCCCTCTCCGCGTAAGCCCGGCTCCCCGGCTTTGCACACACCGTTCCACCGTGGGGTCGCCGGCGTGAGCCCTCCTCCCGAATCTGAGCCCTGCCCCGCCCAGCCCTCGCCTGTAGCTGGGGCTGCGGGGAAAGGGGACGGTGGGTGGGGGCTTGGGCGGGACGCTCGGGTGGGATGCGAAGTGCGCCTCCCTGACCTCTCCTCCATAGCCTGGAGCGAACTCCCTTTCCTGGAGCGAGGAGCATCTCCGATCTGAGGCTGGACTAAACCTGTTAGGGCCCCTGGGTGGCCGACAGGGCTCCTCGGGAAACCCAGGGAAGGCTTAGTTCCTCCGCGTCCTTGGATGTAAGTCTGGGTGTTCGTGCCCAGGCTCCAGCTTTACATGGCAATGCCAGGTAAGGCTGAGGGGACCAGGGCACTCCCATTCAGTATGTTCTCTCAAAGTGCTGGGCTCACACCTCAGGGTCAGGTCAGAACCTTTGTCCTAGCTTCTCAGGTTACCCAAGGATGCTCTGTGGCGCTGCAGAAAGGACTTACCAAACCCTTCAGTGCAAGCCAGGAACTCAGGGGTCCAGCCTGTTCGGTGGGATGAGCTGTGCTGAGGCCCCACTTCATTCACCTCCGGGCCCAGGGTGTTCTCTCCAGAGGCTTCTTCTCAGCTGATTTCTGGCTCCCAAGTGGGGATTCAGGTTACACCTGTATCAGGAGCAGTGACACCACAGTGACCAGCAACACGTTGGACTTTGTGTCTCCAACCTCATTTTCGGCTTTTACACTTTCTGATCTGGTCATACACTGCTATGTCCCTGACCATCAGGGTTGATAGGAAAAGGCCCAGTATAGCAAGGACCCTCTAATGTCGGTGAGATTTTATTCTTGTGTAGTTAATTCGAGACCAGCTACTTCCTAGAAATACTCCATTTAATAAGTTGGAAACGACTCCAGAGAGGATGTGCCGATTGCTCAGATTCCGTTGCTATCAGGAGTTGGGTCCACAATAACTGGTCAGGTGGTCTCTAAGCATGCTCAGTTTTGTCTGGGAAGTTCTTAAAGGCTTGGTTTTCCAAGTATTTCTGTTAAGACAACCAGCCTTTTGTTCAGTAGCCTTTCTGGCCCTAGACACAAAAGATAGATACCATAGAAACTTGGAGACTTGCACTGCCCCAGTTCCTGGGCTCATTAATAGGAGCCTGTTCTCTCCTTGCACAGTGAGCTTCTGCATTCCAGGGCATAGCACCCGACTTTTGAATGAGTAAGAGGCTGTGTTACTTGTGTATGATGTGCCGGAAGCCATGTAATGCCCATCTCTGTTTCCTGAATATGCAACGACCAGGGTGCAGTTAAAGTCACAGGGCAGTGTTGGTAGGTCATTCCAGGGAATGTGGCTGAGGGTACAGTGTACTAGAAGTTGGGTTCTTCCCCCTCAGGACTTTGGGGGCCATGCAGGAACGTACATACTCTGCACATGGAAATGCCTGCACCTACACTGGTTACACTTCCTGGTGCACCTGCAGGATTCCCACTGTAGCAAAGATATCTTTAGCACATGAATGTTTTCAATAAAAGTTCGTTAGAACTGGCATTTAAAGCGGGGAAGGGGAGGATGGTAGAGGGGGATTAAATGGTAATGGAGAGAGACTTGATTGGGGCGATGAGCACAACACTGTACAGATGATGTGTTGTAGAACTGTGCACCTGAAACCTGTGTAATTTCGTTGACTGGGTCACCGCAGTAAATTCAATAAAAAGGAAAAAAAACAGCTTTTAAAAATCAAACAAAATTCATCGTTTTAATAACACCTTCCATGTATAGTGGAATTATGGTTGAATTTTTGCCTTAATATTGTTTGTACATATATTTAAAATCTTTCATGTGTATAGTACCTCACAGGTTTTGCAGCAAGGTCTTTGTATCAATAACAGGTAATAAAGCTTGTGTCAGAGGTCCTGCAGGTTCGCCCCTCCCTGTCAACCAGTGTGTGTGTAGGGGGAAAGGTGAGGGACGGCCACCCTGCTTCTTGTCACCACCAGGGGTCACCCTTTCCCGTGGAACCACTGCTCAGATCCCTATACGGCCTTGGACTCGGGTGAGGGACTGAGGGCTTTGGTCCTGTGTGCATAATTAGATGGCGTTGGCCAGAGGCCCAGCATCCACCTCCACTTTAGTCTCAGCTTTCGTGGGTAAAGGTGGGGAGGATCATCTCCGGGCCCTCCACACCCATCAAGGAAGGATGTGGGGATGGAGGCACATCCTGGAACATCTGTGTCTTGTCTTTCCTAAGGAGAAGGTAGAAGGCCAGGCTGGTTTTCTGGTCTCTCTAGGCTCACCAGTCTTAGGAACTAGAGAGAAAGGAGCTAGGGTGCAGCAGGAATAGGAGAGGCCTGGCTCCCTGGCTCTGGAAGAAGGAAGCCTAAACAGGGCCACATTACAATGGCCAGGGAATTGGGAAAGGGGAACTGGGGAGGAGGTAGAAGCCAAGGAGGAATACAGGCCCCTCCCCTCACACTCGGGAAGGTAAATAGAGAAAAGGACTTAGAGAGTGCAGTCCAGATCATCAAAGTTACCAGAGAGGACCCAGAGAGGAGTCCTTGGTAATTTATATGCATTTAGAGGAGGGGGTATTTGTAGGTAACGGGGAGGGAAAGGGGCTCAGGACACTGCTCAGTCAGGCTGGTGGCCAATGGACAAGAAAGGAGAAAGCCATGGGTCTTTCAGAAGACAGAAACCAAGGATGTTTGCAGAGAGGAGGGCTTTGAGTAAGATTTGAATCCACAGCCACAACAAATATTTTTTGAGAGCCTGCTGTGCCAAGTTGTGGCTCTTGGAATTTGGGAGTGAACCAAACAGACACAGTGGCAACCCATTTAGAGGGCTTATAGTTGAGTACGAGTCTATAGTCTAGCCCTGAAATAAACCTGTAGATGTAACTGATGGGAGCCCCAAGAGTGTGGGGGAAAGACTGCCCTGGTTTGGGATCCCCAGCTCAAGATGTGGACTGAAGGAAGAGGGCCAGAGTGAATCCGCAGAAGAATGGCAGGTGCACAGCCCTCAGAGAAGAAGGAGTCTGGCGGTGGCCGGGTGCCTCAGTCAGTTGGAGCGTCATCCCATGCACCAAAACAGTTGCAGTTTTGATCCCCAGTGGGGGTGCCTATGGGAGGCGACTAATGAATGTTTCTCTCTTACATTGATGGTTCTCTCTTTTCCTCTCTGAGATCAATAATTTTTTTTTTAAAGGGGCCCTGGCTGGTGTGGCTTAGTGGATTGAGCACTGACCTGTAAACCAAAGAGCCACCAGTTCAATTCCCAGTCAAGGCACGTGCCTGGGTTGTGAGCCAAGTTGTGCCCCCAGTGAGGGGGGCAACCACACATTGATGTTTCTCTCCCTCTCCCCTTGCCTTCCCCTCTCTAAAAATAAATAAATAAAATATATTTTTAAAAAAGGACGGAGGGGAATAGAGAGGGAAAATGGGACAGCTATAATAGCATAATTGATACAATATATGTATTTTTAAAAGAAGGCGCCTGTTTGAGGCTAGAAGGGGATGGAAGAACCATGGAACATTATGTGTTTGCACCTTACCTGGGCTTCCCAAATACTGGGACACTGCTGGACTCTTTCCTGGATAGAATCTGGGCAGTGGGCTAATGGATCAAGTTAAAAACAAAGGAGCTATGGTGATCTGCATAATAAGGAGCTGAGGTGGAGGGGAGAGGGCTTGGGTCTGGGGGAAGGAGAGTGAGCTTGAACCACCTGTGGAGAGGGCATTGCCAAGTGCAGAGACAAGAAGAGTGGATTTGGGAGGGGTGGTCAAAGGGTTTTTTTTATTTTATTTTATTTATTTATCTTTAGAGGGGAAGGGAAGGAGAGAGGGAGAGAAACATCAATGTATGATTGCCTCTCTTGTGTCCCCTGCTGGGAACTGGCCTGCAACCCAGGCGTGTGCCCTGACTGGGAATCGAGCCTTGATCCTTTGGTTCGCAGGCCCGTGCTCAATCCACTGAGCTACACCAGCCAGGGCAAAGGTCTTTTGAAGTATAACATACATATAGAAGAGTCCTTTTTTAATTTATTTATTTTTACTTTTTTTTTATACATTAAGAGGACCCTCCTTTAAAGATCTAAATTCTTCCAACTGAAATTTCCATAAGTCAATAGGGTGCAGAATGGGCCACCTGGGGCTCCAGTCGTGGAACCACAGAAAGAAGGTGGGTGTTAGCGAGGCCATGGGAAAAGGGGAGAAGCTGGGTGAGAGAAGTAGGTAGTGGCCTGAGCTTATGGGGCAATAAGCAGCATTTGGTGTCCATGCAAGTGGTCATGGGCATTCACTCAAAGACTTTAGGCAGAGCCATCACAGGACACGGTCTGCTGGAGCAAAAGTTCCGGAACAGGGGAGGGCAGGGGGTGTGAAACAAAAGCACAGTGCCCTGGCAGGGGCTGAGGAAAGCAGGGCGGTGCCAGCTTCTGCACTTTACCCTGGAGGCCAGGGAAAGCCAACCTTGACTTTCAGCCCAGCCCTAACCCATGGAATCTATTGAAAGCTAGTGTACTGCCTTCCAGAAAAACAAAGGCAAACTGTACAGCAACTTTTGTATCCACGTTCAGGAGAGATAGAGGGAGGGTCTGTTACAAATCTCTGAAGGTGCAGAAAAAAAAGTCATGTACCAAGGAGGAACAGGAGCCAGAGACCCATTTTAGGAAGTTTGTCTGGGCCTCTGTCCATCTGTCCATTAGTCCTCCAACTCCCATTACACCTGCCACCTGAATAAGCTGACTGGGCAGGCCTGGGAGGCCAGCGGGCTGCAGAGGAAGAGGGGTCTCCCGGCTCGTGCTAAACCAGCCCCGACAATCCCCTTCATTCCTCTTCTCTCCCTATTGCCAACCACCTTGCTTTAGGACTGTTCCCGACATTAACTAACCCAAGCACAGACAATTCAATTGGAGCTTGATCTGCTCAGGTAAAAATACCCCGAGGGCCGCATTCTCCCTTACACCCCGCAGGACCTAGCTCTTCACCCCAGCCTCCCCTCCACATCCCTCCGTGTTCAGGCCTGCCCCATGCCTGTCCCTCTCTCTACCCAACCCCTGCCACTTGCTCCTCTGGATTCCAACTCCCCCAGGGGAAAAACCTTTGCATTCTCAGCGCCCTTTCCCTCTACTTCCCTGAGCCACGGGAAACCTGGCTGTCCTGTGGTGGCCTCACATTCCCAGGCCCTGCCCTTGGCCTCAGCTCCCAATGTGAGGGCCCCACCTACCCCCCAGGACATTTTTCTCCCAGCGCTTCCTCATGTTTGGAACCTGTATTGATTGCCCTGGCTGGTGTGGCTCAGTTGGTAACGGAAAGGTTGTGGGTTGGATTCCTGGTCAGGGTACATATCTAGGTTGTGGGTCTGGGCACATAGGGGCAGCAACCAATCAATGTTTTTCTCTCATGTTGATGTTTCTCTCTCCCCCTTACCTGTCTCTCTAAAAGCAATGAAAAAAGAGTCTCAGGTGAGGGTAAAAATGAATAAAGATATATGTATTGACTGGTATTTTTAACTATAAAAATAGTTAATGTTTGTCATAACAAACATCTCAAGAGTATAGAAATATAAAGCTATGGTACAGTCCTGCCTGGTCCTATGTTCCCGGGAGATGCGTACACCTGGCTGCAGGGTTTAGACTTCCGGCCTCCGTGGGGTGATCTCATGGATGCTGCAGTTTCCTCTCTAAATTAGAACTCTAGTTCAGGCTGACACATAATTGATTAAAAGAATTCTGTATCTCACAGCCTTTCCAGGAGGGCTACAGAACCAGCCAGGGACAATGTCCCAAGGGTTATAGCCAAGCTGGCCTAGTGGAGGCACCCTGAGCACAAACACCACCGTTTGCAGCACAACTGGCCCAGACCCCAGGTGGTACCACTAGGGTCTCAGTCTCCTCAGCCATTGGAGACAGGGCATAGTTGCCACCTCTTCCCAGGGTGGAGTCCTCTTGGTGCCTGCTTCACATTCAAAGTCTAGCATGAGGACATTTCATTGGCGGAATGCCTGCACCCCAGCTGCAAGGGAGTCTGGGAAGGCCTCATCTGACTTCTGTGAAAGGAAGCAATACTCTTGATGGAGAATGCCCCAGAGTAGGAAATGCAGGCAGGCAGATGTCCCCGTCAGTGCTCTGGGAGTCCAGCCACCTCTATTTCAGCAGGTCCTGCTCTACAAACCACAACCCTCAGGCCTGAGACATCAGGCTACAGCCTGCTTACCTGTCCTACAGGTTCTCAGAAACCACCCGTCCTCACAGTGCTCCCTACTGTGCTCTGCCAGGGGTTCCAGCTAGACGCCACCGCCTTCTCTGTCTGCTGACAGACGCCGCAGCCATGGCACCAGCCCTCGGGAAGAGCTGGCATCCACTGTGCGCACACTGTGTGTTTCATGTTGTCATGTCATTTGACCCTGAGACCCACCCCTAGCCCCCGCCAGGAGGAATGCCTTATTAATACCCCCATTTACACACGAGGAGATGGGAGCCCGGAGAGCCCAAGCCTGTCCTCAGGTTTGCCCCTCCCTCACTCATAGTGGCCCCTTGGGAGCAGGGTCTGTGTCGTGCTCCTTCTCCACTGGGGATCCTTGTTTCCCAACAAGCTACAGGCTGCATGTGACCCTCGAAGTATCCCCGCAGTCGCGTCTTCTCAGGCTCCCACAGAACAGCCTTTCTCAAACTTGACTGATCACAAGATTGATCTAGGAGGCTTGTTAGGCATGATCTAGAGTCCTAATTCTCTCCTGGAGCATCGAGTTCTCATGATTTCAGGAAGGCCGGGAATCTAAGGCATTTGACAAGTCCTCCAGGGGCCCTTATGACTTCACAGACCGGGAGATACTTCTTTAGGGAGCTGTTCGTTTCCTCAGGGTGGACTGAGATTGCCCTGGGCCGGTAAATTATGGGCTGTTCTCAACGGAGATCAGAACCTGAATAATAAATGGGGAGAATCACTTTGCTCTTTGGAAGGACCATAAAACAGGCAGTCATGTGCTGCCAGACAGTGGGGCCCCGACACCTTCAAAACATGTTTCCAGAAGTTCTCCTTCTAGTAAACTCGTCCCAGGGGAGTAGCCATGGTTGTGCACAAAACAGTCCTGTGCCAGAGATGGACAACGAGGATGTCCACATGTGCCTGTGCGACTGCCAGCACGCAGTCCCGCAGGCCTGGCTCAGGGGAGGGGGCCAGGAGGCAGGCCTCCCTCCTTGCCCTTCTCCCCATCTGCCAGGCCAGTGACTGCCCCCGAGACTAGACGGAAGTGGATTTCACCCTCTGCCTGGGGCCCTTTGGCTCACCAGGGCCCTGACATTTGCGTATGCAAAGCCTTGCATGGAGGGAGGGTGTGGCTGAGTTGAAGGCAGTGTGGACTGGGAAACCCACTCAGTTTGGTGTTTGCAGTGGGGTGATATGTAAAGTCTCTTGAAATCTGCATTGATTGCCCTGGCTAGTGTGGCTCAGTTGGTTGGAGCATAGTCTGTAATAGAAAGGTTGAGGGTTCGATTCCTGGTCAGGGTACATACCTAGGCTGCCAGTCCAGGTACATAGGGGAAGCAACCCTTTGACTGGCTGACTGTGGTGCCATAGGAGGTCTCCTCGGGTGGGGTTAGTTGCCACCTGCCTTATGGTCTAGATGTGGAACAGAGGTCAGCTGGGGAGTGGATGCCAGGGAGGAGACCCCACCTCTGACTCTGGGCCTGGACCGTCTCTTCGTTTTTTGTTTTCTCACTTTTCCCACTGCACCAGATAGGCTCCCTATTAAGCCACCCCAGTGACTCTTCATGGCTTCTTAAGCGCCTTTCACCTGTAGGTCTCAGGAATCACCTGAGTCAGGCGATTCCTCGCTGAAGGCTGCAGCAGTTCCAGCCCTGGCACTCTCTCTGCATAGCCCCCCAGCACCGAGGCCACCAAAGACACAAGCACATGGCCTTCAGTTCTCCTTTGTGCCAACAACCAGGACCTCAGCAAAATAGTAAACACAGGAAAGTTACAGTGCCCTAGAAAGGCCTTACATTCATGATCCCGGGCTGTGTTTCCCCATTCCCTGGATTCAGCAGAATCAGACACGGAGCTCCAGCCCTTCTTTTTCCTCCAGCTCTTCCCAGAAGTCAAAGTTCCTAAATGTACTCAGGTAGCAGAGCGCTGGCAGTCACAGGCTCGTTAAGGAAGTCTGAGAGTACCATGTGTCCAAGTTCGTCCCAGGAAAGTGGGGTCAGGACCCTACCCTAGGTGAGGCTCAGGGTGGCTCAGTTGTTTGTGTGTAGGCTCTGGGCCGGGCAAACTTTGGGTTGAAACCCACCTTCCACACTTACTAATTACATCGCCTTGGGAAAGTCATTCGACTTCTCAGAGTCTCTCAGTGCTGGGGATTGAATTGTGTCCCCACAAAATTCATATGTTGGAGTCCTAACCCCCAATGTGACTGTATTTGGAGACAGAACCTTTAGGGAGGTAATTAAGGTTAAATGAGGTCATAAGAATGAGGCCCTGATTTAACAGGACTGGTGTCCTTATAAGGGAAATTGACAACAGCCCTGGCCAGTGTGGCTCAGTTGGTTGGAGCATCATCGAGTAATGGAAGGTTGCCAGTTCAGTCCCCAGTCAGGGCACATACAGAGGCTGCCACTTTGATCCCTGGTCTGGGCACCGACAGAAGGCAACCAATCAATGTTTCTCTCTCACGTTGATGTTCCTCTCTCCCTTCCTCTCTCTGTAAAACCAGTGAGAGCCCTGACTGGTGTGGCTCAGTTGGTTGGGTGACATCCAGCAGAGTGAAAGGTCGCCAGTTTGATCTCAGGTCAGGGCACATGCCTGGATTGTGGGTTCAGTCCCTGGTTGGGGCGCGTACGAGAGCCTGATCAATTTTTCTCTCTCACATCGATATTTCTCTGTCTTTTCCTCCCTCCCTTCCCCTCTCTCTGAAAGAATAAATAAATAAAATCTTTAAAAAATAAAAGTGATGAGAAAAAAAATAAAAGCAATGAGAAAAATGTCCTTGGGTGAAGATTAAAGACATTTTAAAAAATAAATAAATAAACAAGTTAATTAATTTAAAAAAGAGAAAGTGACACCAGAGATCTCTGTCCACCCAAGCACAGGGGAAAGGTTATATGAGGACACTGCAAGAAGTTGTCTGCAAGCCAGGAAGACAGCTCTCACCGGAAACCAACCGTCATGGCACCTTGATCTTGGACTTGTAGCCTCCAGACCAGAAAAGAAATTTCTGTTGTTTAAACCACCCCGTCTGTGGTATTCTGTGATGGCAGCCTGAGCTGACTCATACACTCGGTTTGTTCATCTGAAAAGCAGGGATAAAATCAGTCCTCGCATTGTGAAGCTGTTGCATGGATCCATTGAGGAAATACACGTGTGATGCCTGCCCGTTCAGTTTTCCTACAGCACCTTCAGCACAGTGTCTTGGTGTATAGAGGATGTTTAAAAACTACCTACTGAACAGATACATCTGTCAGAAAAAGAGGCTTTCAAATTAAATAGGACCACATGTCTCTGAGCTTTTCACTAACCTCCATTTCTCTGGTCATTGATCACGACCCACCAGCAAATGACAGCAGGCATAAAGGATTTAAGAAAAGTGTCCGCAAGGACAATTTCATGTTTTTAATTGGATCTGCCCATTAGAGTCATGTCTTGTGAGAACTGGGAAAGGGCTGGTCTGGCTGATCCCAGGTGAGTCTGAGCCTGCAGGGGAAGGGGAGATGGATCAGAGAGCTGTAGGAAGCCGTTGATCCCTGTCTCTCTGTGCAGGCCTAGGTGCGGAGTGCGGAGCCCTTCCTGCTGTGGGGTGGAGGGGCTGGAGAGCACAGCTGTGGGGGGCGGGGGCTGGGCCCTGGGCGTGGCAGTGGGCGAAGTTGGTCTGGGGTTGGAAGCACAGCAGGCCCACCTTCCAGGTGCTTGTGAGATGCAAATAATGGGAATAATAGGGGCTCTGTCCCCAGGCCCTTTGTGGCAGAAGCTGGACGTCAGGGAGCACAGCTCCTTCACCTTGGCCATGGTGAGACTGGGTTGTGGGGCAGCCCCAGGTGCACAAACCTGCCCACCCGTGGGGGCCCTGGACTCTGGGCAGGGAAAGGCACGCAGCTGCACCGACCACTCCCTGATCCCCCTCTCTGCCTCTTTCCAGGACAAGCTCAGTGGGAGCCAGCCCCGGTGAGTACTCAGCTCCTCGCTTTCCATCTACCCTTCTCTCTTGCCCCCACCTTGCCACCCCTTTCCTGGACTGGACACAGCCACCGTTGGAGCGGTGCCCACTGTGCCTGGGCCCTGCCCGCCCACCCAGTGGGACCGTGCCTCCGCCACCCTGTGAGCACTAGGGCTCTCCCACTACCAGCTGCCCTTGGGTACCGACTCACCCAGCTATGTACCCAGGGACACTAGCCCTGTTCCCAGAC
>PVKM010049909.1:0-10843 GCA_004027735.1 Carollia perspicillata
TTTTGGAGAAGAATGTTTATACTCATTCTTTCTTTACTTATGAGATACAATACAGCCCAAGAAAATTTATTTAGATCACTGATTCTCAAACTCTGGGACACATCATGAGCTCTTGGGGAGCTGAATATATGCATTCATAATTCAGACATCTGCTCCTCACATCCTTGGACATTCTGACTCAGCAGGTCTCACTCCCTGCTTGCTCCCTGAACTCTTTATTGCTTTCTTGATTTACTCTTGTTCCCAACACTTGCCAACTTCTCAGATACAAGATAAGTAAATTACCTAGTGAGTTTATTCTCTCTGTCAGCCTCCTCCCATCTGTTTTATTCACCAGAATTGTGTCTGGTACAGAGTGGCATTCAAAGGGAAGGAGAGAAGGCAGAGGTTTTTTATGTGATCTTCTCCAAACACTTTTAGGCTTGTGTTAAAGCCAGAAGGCAATCCCAAGATGGAAATGTCCACTTAACTTCCTGATAAACTGTATGCCAGGCCTGCCACAGGATATCGATTATTGTTTTTTAGGACTGACACACAGGCAACCCATTTACCTCATTCTCATCTCCTGGCCAAATTCCCTGCTTCTCCATATCACTGCATCAGGGTACGTCAAATGTCAGGAAAGCCAGGAAGGTGGGTGGGAATATTGTCAAAGACTAAGGCAGGGATGAATTTGTCCTTCCACATCTAAGCATGAAGGAAGGAAAGAAATGTGAAAGAAAGAAATAAGAGACAGACAGCTGAGAGAATTCTCTAAATTAATCCTGGAGGTAATTGAGTGGGCCTTTTCACAAAGCATGCCTAGTTACAAGTGCCAATCAACTAACCAACAATTAAGAAGCCTCAACAAGCTCTATAAGAGCATATAATTTTGGACCCATAAAACAAGCCAAATGTGAATCATCTTAGATCTTTTCTTTCTAAAAAGTTTGATATGAAAAGAAGCATTTATTGTATGAAGAAAATTTGGAGAAATTTGGAAGTACTGAGACATTGGTGAGTTGGGAACTTGGTTCAGGCTCACAAGAGACTTACGATCTCAACTTACTACATAGGACTAATTAAAGGAAGCCAGAAAGAAAAGAGAAATGGGGCTAAATTGGGAAAGTCTTAGGCTATACTTTCCATGAGTGTCCAAACTGGCCTGCGGGCTGCATGCAGCCTGGGATGGCTATGAATGCAGCCCAACACAAAATCATAAATTTACTTAAAACATTATGAGATTTTTTTGTGATTACATGTTGCAATGTATTTAATGTGTGGCCCAAGACAACTCTTCTTATTCCAGTGTGGCTCAGAGATGTCAAAAGATTGTACACCCCTGCTTTAAGCTGTATCACTTAACCATTTAAGTGTCTCTCATTTAAAACACATGTAATAATGTAATAAGTACGAAAATTATGTAATGGATATTTTTGTTATTGGTTTTTTCATAGGCATTGTGTTGTTTATGAAAAAGGTGGGCTCTAATTGACACTGATCACAGAGTAAGTTTCTATAAAGGAAATTCCCCCTACTGACTTCTATCGTAAACTGAAGAATTATGTTTAGAGAAAAATAATAGTGGAAAAGTAAGCAAGAATACCAGGTCCTTTAAAAAATATGCAACCCAAGAAGTGCTCAAAAGCTGCCTTTTTCCTAACCCAAAGCTCATGGTGTTACAGGCTAAGAGGTAGGGTTTTCCAAGGATTTGCACCACATATTGCAAATATTGCACAAACAAAAATAAATTTGGAGCAAGAAATTATTTTTTAACACTATCCTCTGGGTGGATTAATCTTACCAATTATTCTTTCAATAAATATGTGTTATAATGTCTAATAACACCATGCACTGGAAGGAGGCAAATAAATTAGGTCCCTCACAGTCTCTGTATAGGAAACACACAATGCAATGTCAAAGTATTATCTATTATATACATAATATACAGTCAGCATTATTCTAGGACTGTAGGATTGGTGGGAAAGCTATGAAAAAATAAAAGATGATTTCATCTTTAGGTTATGAAATTAATGTACATCGATACCACGTTGTGTTTTTCCGTGAGGCACTGAGTTAGAGCTTGAAGAATCCCATCAAGTGCCTAGAAAAATGAATGTAGAACAAGACCATAATATGAATAAAAGGGCAAGTTTAAGACTGAATATATATGTCATATCGATGAACAAATGCTATAGAAGTTACCTATTACAATAAAAAGATTCTCAGGATGGATATAGAGTAAAATCCAACTAATGTAGCATACAATATATTTAAAACAAATTGATATGGAAACATATTTCATATATTTAAAAATATGGTTCCTAAAATTTAAAAATAATAATAAATAACATTGTTGGAAGATAAAGTCAGTTCAGAACAAAGCTAAAGGAAAATGAGAAGTTCAGTGAATGTCCAGCTCACTGAATTGAAAGCACACAAAGAAACATTATTTTGATATTTTAGAATGTCAGGAAAAAAGAAAAGGTCCAGAAAGCTTTCAGGGAGAAAAGGAAGGTCAAATACAAAGGTATAATAGGACAGACAAGTTGATTGCAACAAGAGCTACTTAAAGACAAAGGACAAGTACCTTCAAAATTCCAAGAGAAAATAATTTCAACTTCAAGTTTTAGAATCAAATGTGAATGGCTCATGAAATGTAAGTGCTTATTGTAGCAAGCCTTTGCTTTATAGATGTAAAGGGACAGACTTAGAAGCAAGTGCACAAAACCACAAATAGTTACAAACATGAAGTAAAATTAAGTTAAAACAAATTATTTCCTATTTGAAAAAAGTTTTAAGTGAAAATTGTTTAATTATTTTAGATCAGTGAAAATACAATATAAAATTCATATCTTAGTGTCTAAAAGCAGTCATTTTACCACATGCATTTTAAAAATATTGTTTGTTATACTGTTTGTTGGTCAAAGAGTATAAACTTGCAAGTAGAAGATGAATGAGTTCTAGAGACCTAGTGAGCAGCATGGTGATTACAGACAAACAGACCGCGTTGTATACTTTCAAAGTTGCTAAGAGACTGGATCTTAAATGTTCTCACCACACATAAACATTTGATAATTATGTGATGCAATGATGGAGGGCATAGCTAACACAATGGTGGTAATCATATTGCAATATAAAAATGTATCAAGTCAACACATTGTACAATTTAAACTTAGGTAATGTTATATGCTAATTATATCTCAATTTAGAAACCATTATGTTGTAAACCTTAAACATTAAAAAAGAAGATTGTTCTTAAATATGAAAATAACTACCAGAAGGAACAGTTAAGAGTGGTTGCCCCATAGAGTAGGACTATGTGCTAAACTTGCCTTGTGGGGTTTTTTTCATACTAAAGCCTCCCAAAATAATTCACTTTTTAAAAAGTATATTTTATTGATTATGCTATTACAGTTGTCCCATTTTTTTTCTTCTCTTTATTCCCCTCCACCCTGCACCCTCCTCCCTCATACCAGCATCCCAGCCCCTTATGTCTATGTCCATGGGTCACACATATAAGTTCTTTGGCTTCTCCATTTTCTATACTATTCTTAGCCTCCCCCTGTCTATTTTGTACCTACCAGTTATGCTTCTTATTCCCTGTACCTTTTCTCCATTTTTCTCCCTCCCCTTCCCCACTGATAACCCTCCAGGTGATCTCCATTTCTGTGATTCTATTCCTGTTCTACTTGTTTGCTTAGTTTGTTTTTGTTTGTTGTTTTTTTAGGTTCAGTTGTTGATAGTTGTGACTTTGTTGTCATTTTACTGTTCAGAGTTTTGGTCTTCTTTTTCTTAGACAAGTCCCTTTAACATTCCATATGATAAGGGATCGGTGATGATGAACTCCTTTAACTTGACCTTATCTGGGAAGCACTTTATCACTTTATTCCATTCTAAATGATAGCTTTGTAACAGAGTGCAGCCAAGAGGAAGGCCCCAAATAGGGATTTGTAAGAGGGTCCAGATGAGCTTGGAGATAATTGGGCCACACCTACCCAGAATGCTGGCAGCTGTGGCCAAATGTGGGAGAAGCCGGAAATGGGGCTGCAGAGGAAGACTGGCACTGGGATTTAAAAGGCAGAGTGGCAGCCATTGGGCGTCTCTCTTTTGGGGATCACACGTCTGTTTAGGACCATGCGGCTTTGGTGTCTTGGTTGGGACCACACAGTTTGGGTGAGAGTCAGGACCACGAGGCTTTGGAAGTGCTCCCTTTTGCCATGTGGAGGGTGCTGGGAGAATTGTGCATATTTGTGGAGAACTTCAGTTTGTATTTCAAATAAATAATAAGTTCCCTTCCTTTTCACTGATCTCTGTCATTGAGAGATGTCTTTCTGATTGGTGGAAGACAATTGAGACTAATAAGGTGGTCTAGATGGTATTAGTATACTATCCTTGGGGCGGGGGGCCCTGTTCTGTTCTGTAACAGCTTTGCTGGATAGAGTAATCTTGGATGTAGGTCCTTGCCTTTCATGACTTCGAGTGCTTCTTTCTAGCCCCTTCTTGTCCGCAAGGTTTCTTTTGAGAAATCTGCTGATAGTATTATGGGAACTCCTCTATAGGTAACTGTCTCCTTTTCTCTTGCTGCTTTTAGGAATCTCTCCTTATCTTTAATCCTGTGCAATATAATTATAATGTGTCTTGGGGTGTGCTTCCCTGGGTCCAACTTCTTTGGGACTCTCTGGGCTTCCTGGACTTCCTGGAAGTCTATTTCCTTTGCCAGATTAGGGAAGTTCTTCATTATTTATTCAAATAAGTTATCAATTTCTTGCTCTTCCTCTTCTCCTGCCACCCTTATGATTCAGATATTGGGACATTTAAAGCTGTCCCAGAGGTTCTGCCTCTCCTCATTTTTTTGAACTCTTGTTTCTTCATTCTGTTCTGGTTGAATGTTTATTTCTTCCTTCTGCTCCAGATCATTGATTTGAGTCCCAGTTTCCTTCCCTTCACTATTGCTTCCCTGTGTATTTTTCTTTATTTCACTTTTCATAGTCTTCACTTTTTCCTCCATTTTGTGATGATACTCAACAATTTCTATGAGTACACTGATTACCAGTGTTTTGAACTCTGCATCTTATAGGTTGGCAATTTCCTTGTTACTTAGTTGTTTTTCTGGAGTTTTTATTTGTTCTTCCATTTGGGCCATATTTCTTTGTCTTGGTGTACCTATTATATTTTAAGAGGTGGGGCATTAGGTATTTTCCAGGGCAGGGCAACCCACATTGCTAGGCACTGTGGTGCTGTATGTGGGGAAGAGGTTAGATGGGTAACAGTGCTGCTTGCTCGGCTCCCGTCCCACTTTCAGTCACTTCCCTGCTACCCACAAGCAAATTGTGCCTTTTCAGGTACTGATTCCCAAGTGGGTGGGTTTGTGTACATTCTAGGACCCTGTGGGTCTCTCCAGCAAACCCTCCTGTGAGGCTGGGAGTTTTTCCTGCTGCTGCAACCTCCACAGGTTTTTACAGCCAGAGGTTTTGAGGCTTCCTTTTCCTGCACTGGAACCCTGGGTTTTGTGGTCTGTCTCACTCACCAGTTGCAACTCGTAGTTTATCTGCATCCAAATGCGGGACCACCAGCTACTGCCTCACCTACCCAGTCCTTCACCCACTGCCTTTCCACACATCCTTTTCACCCTGGCTGCCTGTCTCCACCCTTCCTGCCAGTCTGGATGAATGTTTCTTCTTTAACTACTTGGTTGTCAGACTTCCATACAGTTTGATTTTCTAGCAGTCCTGGTTGTTTTTTGTTTTTAAATTTGTTGTCATCCTTCTTTTTGTTGTGCAAGGAGGCACAGTGTACCTACCTATACCTCCATCTTGGCCAGAAGTGTGATAAATCACTTTTTTAAAGTACAAAATCTATTTAGATCATTTTAAATGTTTGATTAACATTAAATGTTTGAACTCATTATTACTTAAAACACTGACCCCATCCATTTTTACTCTGTGACACATACCAAGTTACATTTGCTAATTTCCAAGTTATGGTTGATTTCAGGCTACCAACATGACATTCCTGAATGTGGAATTGGGAAAAAATGCCAAGTAACACAATTATTTAGCATTTCTACCATACAGATAAAATACATTTAAATAACTATAAGAACACAGATAACACCAGAGTATAGCAAGATAATTTGGAAGTGATGAGTTTTGAATATTCATTAACTTTCTTTTTAATTCATATAACTGTAGGTTTAGATCATTTAATTTTATTAAATGGCTGTATTTAAAGCACAAAAATTCCTGTAAATTTGACAATTATCACTTTAAAGCCAGTATGAGCCAGTTTCATCACACAATTGACACCTGACATTAACATGCTCATCACACTCTTGTGTAGTTGGATGCATAGATGTCAGATGGATGGATGGGTAGCTAATGGATCAAAATGTAACAGAAAATGCTAACCATCAAATAGACAATTCGCAGGGGTGGGTCCTATTTTGGGGATTAACACTTTGAAGCTTGACAGCAATGTGTCCACAATGACAGTCATTCCTGTGGTCACCACAGACATATATACAAACATTGTTTGTTGTTCTTTTATTAAAAATATCATTTTTTTCTGACAGTTTTGGCTGCATTCATAAAAAAATGGACTGTTTCATCAAGCAGCCACCATTTTGTAATCAAAAGAAACCATCAGTAACCATAAATCAGGACCCACAGTGGCTATTTTCCTAGATTATCTGATGAGGCTATGTTAATAGAATTCTGTTTTTCAAGTAACTTACAAGTATTTGAGAGCAGTTATTGCATCTAGCTTATTTTTCTAGCCTCCATAGCACTCACACATGTTTAATGCTATATAGAAATTTACTACTCATATTGCAATTATCTACTTGGGTGTTCTTCTCTTCCAATATACTGTGTGCTCCCCTTGAAGGTAAAGTTTTTATCTTGTCAATTCTATATGCCAGTGCCTGGTTGACATTCACCTCTCACTAAATATTAGTTCAATTAGATTGAAGAGGTTTCCAATAAATATTTATTAAAACAAATTAACTACATTAAATCAGAACTTAATGTCACTTTGGCATAATCCAAAAAGGACTATCAAATAGGTAAGGCTTTGGATCATTAGGCAGTGTAATATATACTCTCTAGATTCAAATTTTAGCTCCATCTCTTATAGGCTTCCAGAATTCCATCAAGTACATAATCCCCATAATCCTCAGTTTCTCTATCCTAACATGTAGGATATCATGATGCTTTTACGTCACAGATAAAGCTGATATATGGTCATAATACATGATTGGCCTAAAGGGTAACCTTAGGCCTTTAAAACAGTGAAACAGATTCCTAGTTGCCAGTCACAAGGTTTCTCACAAAATTAAACCTTGTAATGCCCATCAGACTATCACAGTTTTCCTTCTAGGTATAACTGTGATTCATTAATCGAAATCAAGACTGATTGAATATTTATCAAGACATTATTGAATATTTATCTTTTTCTGACTTAGGTTTGCCTTGGAGAGCTGGTATGCTAACAGAAGCTATATATTGGTCTTCACATAATTTTATTAGATCTTCGTATCAACTATGGATGTTAATATGTATTAACCCTGACAGGAAAACTGGTCCTTGAAGTCAAAAACCTCAAGCATAGAATACAGGATTTTTAACTCATCAGTCCCCACCACACAGAGCTCTTTCTTCAAGAGAATACTGCCTCTCCTAGACTGCATAATGTCTTACTTCATTTTTCTTAGTAATATTTCAATCTCAACATGTGTGGTCCAGGGAAATCAATTCTGCATGTTCATTTCTGATTCTCAGCTGTTAGAGTGAATGTGTATACTGAAGCAGTTTTTTTTAATGACTAAAAATTATTGACAATTTTCAATTGAGATGTGGGGTCTATGTCCCTTTTCTTGGAATCTGGGTGAGTTTATGTCCGCTCTGACCAATAAAGTATGACAGAAGTGATGCTGTTACTTCTGAGGCTAGGTCATAAAAGGCCCAAATCACCCACATTGCTCACTGGAGCACTTTTTCTTGCAGACCTGAACTGCCATGGGCTGCCTTAGTAAAAGGAAGTTCAAGCCACAGCCAGAGGCCAGAAGTAGACATTCTGGTCAACAGTTCCAGGTAAAGTCACACTTTAGTCATGCTAGCACAGGAGTCAGGCGTGTGAGTGGAAAAAGCTGAGTCCAGCTCTCAGCCATTCAAGATCTCACTAGCTGCTCCACTCCTCCCAGCTGAGAGCTCAGATTAATGAGGCAGAAGAAAGGATCTCTGCTGTGCCCTGTCAAAATTCCTTGCCCCCAGAATCCATGAGCATCACAAAAAGGTGGTTGTTCTACACCACTAAATCAGAGGCAGTTTGTTATGCAGCTATAGTAACTGGAATATTTAACATAAACCACTAGGGAAGCCATAGAGGTGGAAAGTTACAGCAAAAAAGGAACACACTATTTGAGGAATGTGCAAGAAAAAATTTTTTTCCAGGAAACTAGACTTTAGCGCTTATTGTACAGACATATACCATCTCTTATCTTTATCTTTTTAGTACCAGAAAACGTTGTCATCTTTCTCCAGATCCTCTTCCTCTGTCTTGTCTCTATCTCTGAAGCTATGCTAGACACCCTGCAAATAGACTCTAAGACAATTTCTTTGAGTAACAGTGAGATGCAGCTATATGTCACAGGAAATTTTTCAATAAAAGAAGGAGAAATCTCTCTTGCTGGGGTAATAAAAGAAAGGAATATAAGTTTGAAGAGTTCTTTTCCTAAGGGTTACTCTTTATTCTTTTGAAATCAATGATAGAAGTATGAAATGATTAGAAAAACCATAAACTTTTTTAAAAACACCTGGTAGAAAAGAAAGATGCTTTATAAATTCATCTTGCCAAATCATGCACAAAATCATGTCTACAAGGTCCTGGATATTTAATAGTGCCTGCTGCTGTCTCTTTAACCTGATATGTCTTTACCATGTGTGATGTGACAAAATGTTTAAGACTTTGCCACATGCTGCATTTTTTGTTTATATTGCTCAAGCTATAAAATCAAAACACATCAATTACAAAACTAAAAGCCAGGATAATATTCATGGCTGCAAAACTAAGGGAGTCTCATGCAAATAAAACTATAACACATTTTAATAAGAAACAAGAAGTTTATTCTAAAAGATTTCTGTAACCCTGTAGTCCTTTAAAAATATTATTTACCTAGATCTTGGTAAAAATTACAGCTGGAACTCAATAACAGCTTCAATATGGTGATCATCCATTTAATGCTTACAACAACCCACAAGTTGGGAACATTTTCCCCCATTTTACAGGTGAAGCAATGAATAGGTCCAAAAACACATCACTAGTAAAGTAGAACCAGAATAAAACATGACTGAGCAAATATGACAGAGGGAGGTCTATTCTCAAAGGCTGCCAGGCTGGCTGTCTAAGTAGCACTTGAGAATTTAAATCATACTTGCATGTGCATCATTAACCTCATTGAATCTGAAATCAATGCTGTGAGTGTGCCTGTTCTTTCTATTTTATAGACAAAGAATCTTCAGCTCAGGGAGGCTGTGCAGCCTCCCCAAGTCAAATCATAGCTATGAAATACTTTTGTACATCATTACTTCACAATAAATAATGCTGAAATGTGTTCTTCTGTGAGAACAGTAAGGAATGTATTAGAAATATGGTGGCTTATGAAGACAAAGATTTTGGTTTTTGTGGGGGACATTTTTAAGAAAAGGAATATGTGATTGCAAACACAAAATTAAGATCCTAAGTGAATATTTGCTCAGAATGAGAAAACAAAATGCCAGAAATTATAGGATTTAAAAAGCAGAAAAATACCTCTGATACTGCAAATATCTAGCAAATAACAAGGAAAAATTTTATGAAATAACTGGTAACATAGCTATTTAATAGCTATTCCCTGTACTTTTGGTTGCTTGCTCCTTTATCACCTCTTTATAAATAATAAAAATATTCTATAGAGAGAATAAAAAGGTAACTCATTCTTTCTTCTGACATGAATGATCGAAATCTATTTTATTGTTATTGACAGTTGAGAGAACTTAAAAAACATGACCTCACACACAGGCCTTCACTCTGTTTGCAGAATTACCGCAGGTTTATGTCCTACAAACCCAGGAACTCTGATAAATTCTATCTGAGCAATTCCTATCAACAGTAAGGTGGATTAATAGTTGTGTGTGCTGCATCATTGAATATATTCCAAACATGAGAGAACTTCTATTTTGACTATGAATCAACAAGAACCAAATCCTCTGTTTACAATTGTACACATCCAATGATTGAATTAATCTTCTGCAAACTAGCTTTTGAGTCTATCTATATATTTCAAGACCTGCTTTTCCTCTAGGATCCACCTGCTTTCAGGGCTGGGTACTGGTGGGTGCATCACAGTATACCTTTGGTCCTGCCCCTTGGTGTTGCACACAAGTACCTGAAAACCTCACCACAGAGGAAAAGCCAGCAATAATTTAACTGATTGTAAATACCATAAATACATACAAACCTAAACCAACTCCCATTTCCAGAAACCCAAAAGGTTTACTCCAAGGCCTACTGACAGCAGAGTACATATGACAGAGAGGAGGACATAAAAAATGAGATGGGGGTCTGAACAGATTGCAGTTAAATGTCATATTTTTGCAAATTTTTTTTAAAAAACTACCTGTTCATAGGAAGACATTTCTTGGGTCTTTCCAGGGCCTTGGAAGGAGTCTGTCCCAGAGAGGGATCATAAGGTTTAAGCTTCCTTAGTGAACCACCTCTGTCTTCATCAAAAAGATGGTAGAGAAGAGCCCACAGAAAGATTGAGTATTTATTAAGATCTCAAAAACTCCCATCACTTCTTTAACATAGACTTCCTTTGGCCAGT
>PVKM010049910.1:0-10842 GCA_004027735.1 Carollia perspicillata
CAACAAGTATAAAGGACACATGGACAAAAACTAAGGGGGATGGAAATGGGAGGGAGGTGGGGAGCACTGGTTGGGGGGTGGCCTGGGATGGGAGTAAATGACAGAAAACTGTACTTGAAAAACAATTAAAAAAAAACACAGTGCAGTTTACAGATATTGTATCAGAGAATTGTACATTGAAACCTATTTAATTTTATTACTGATGTCACCCCAATGAATTCCACTTAATAAAACACTGGTTCTTAGCATTTTCCCATTTCTGGCATCTATGGTCCCTTCATGGCCAACATCAAGGTGCCCCTCCAAGGTCCTGATGCAGAGCCGGGATATGAAACACAAAGACTTTCACAGACAGTACAAGCCAGTGTGGGGCACCCATCACACCAGTCTGACAGCCCCAGCGTGCACCTACGCTGCCTGCCCTTCTATGTGTAAGGATTATTTCTACCTCAGCGTTGTGGCACAATTTCTGTGAAAATACAAGACCACAGTCCCACCGCATCCAGACAAGGTGTCAAGGGGGAGACCCTACTATCCCTTGGGGGAGAGAACAGTCAGCCGATAGCATTCGAACACATCACATGTAGGAGTGCAAATTATACTCACCAACTGAGTGGATACATTACACTGACCCAGTTAGACACACAGCTCTACCTTTAAGCACCTACCTGCCTTGGAGAAAATATGTATCTGGGCATCATTCACAAGGATACTGATTAGGGTTTGGGTGCTACTGGTTTGAGAGTTTTCAGGGAAGTGTGAAGCATGAAGCGACAGAGACCATTCATATGGAAAAGCCACAACAGAAAGCTTGGGCCGGCTTGCAAGCCATGTGCGGTGGGGTCTCAGGGAGTCACCAGGGTGGTAGGAAGAATGTTAGCCAGGGAGATAGAGGCTCATATGGCACCTGCCTGTCAGCTGTGTGTGGGGAGGGCTCATCAAAGGAACCATATCCTGTGTCAGTACTTCTGTTGGCAGAAAGCTGCCCCCCTACCTCTTGCCCTGAGGTCAGACAACTCAGTTCATCCCTGTGTGTCCCTGGTTTCTGTCAAGCTGCTGCCCCAGGGCTGGAGCTTGGTGGGAGTGAGTCTGAGTAAGTCTGTGTGTGGGTCCTGTAAGTGGAACTGCCTGGGACTCCAGCAGTCCTCTGACCCAGCAGCTCTCCCTCCTGACTTCTGTCTGCACACGGGGGTGTGGGACCAGCCCGTGTCGGGTCTCTGAGTCCCCACATGGCTCCTCCTTGACACCCTTGGTTGCGGGACTCCTGTTCAGCTAGAATGCAGGAAGTTCTGCACGATGGTTTTTCTGGAGTTTAGCTGTAATTCTGATGCTGTTGAAAAAACTGTGTGTCGTTTTGTTTTGTTTGGATGTTTTGTGATTGTTTCTTTTCCTTGTCCTTCAGAGACATTCATGTAGCACATGACCTCCTTTCCTGCTTTTATAGTAAGTTTTATTTCTTAATAAAGTTGACATCAAATATTATATAAGTTTCTGGGTCACAACATAGATTAAAAATGTATTTTTGAATTTTTTTTTGCCTCTTTCCCTCACTCTTGCATCTCACTTTCTCCACTTTGGTGTCATTGTTCTTCTAAATGAATTACATCACTTTCTATTCCTTTCACCAAGTACGAAAAGATGAAAATATCTAAAAACTTGCTGCTCTGGAAATGCCTTGTTTCAGGTTCATTTATCAAAAAACTAGGAAACACTGTCTTATTTCAATTAAAGTGTGTGATTCAACTCCTCAGAGAGAAAAACGTCCCCTGTGGTTAAGGTTGTCTCCCTGGAAATCTGTTCTCTCTGCTGGAGATGTAGGTTCATGGGGTGGGGTTGGGAGGAGACACGGTTCCCACTTAGAGACTGGCCTGGCTGACACTTTCACCTCATCCCTTACACCTAAGGGACTCAATGCACAATCTTCTCTAACACTCTGCTACTAGAAGGTGTGTCCCCACTGTCTTTGGGCGTCCTCTTTGCTGTGAGGAGCCTGGTCCCAGTGAGCTTGTCACTGTGGTGATATGCACTTCCTCTAGGAAGTAGTTTTGGGACTTTTTTGGACCCCAGGCCAGTCCTCCACGATTTTCGTTTTGAGTCGAAATTCACATTAAAATAAAATCAACCATTTAAAACTATTTTTTTGTTGATTGACTGGAGAGGCGGGGCACAGGGAGAGATAAAAACATCGACTGTTGATCCACTTACTGACGCATCCATTGGTTCCACATCGTGTGTTCCCTGACTGGGGACCAAGCCCACGACCTTGGATATAGGGATGATACTGTAACCCACTGAGCGACCCAGCCCGGGCCTAAATTTATCCATTTCTGATGTGTATAATTGGGTGCAGGATATGTTCTTGTGTTTTCATTTGACCTTCATTATCTTCATTACCACAAAAGGTCAAGATACAGATTTCACTTTATATACCTGCTCCCTAGCACTAGATTGGTCTTTCTTCAACTCGGTAAAATGTTTGATGATTTCTCTCTTGAGCTGTTACTAAATGTCACCCTCACTTCTTCCTTCTGACACCATAGATATGACGTCCACCCTCCTCACTCCAGTCCCTGAGTACCTTCAGTCCCCAGTTCTGGTCTCTCTATGCTGCATTCTGGAAATTTCTCTATACTGTGCTCCACTGTAATAAATCGCCCTTCAGCTCTGTCTCATCCTTGATGGGAAGAATTATTTTCATGTGTCCATCTATTGGGTTTCCTCATCTCTAAGGTTTCTAGTCATTATATTCATCTACATAAAACAATTCATATTATTGGCTCAAAATGTGAATCCTCCCTTTTTTCAGGTATTTACACGTAATCAATTTCCATTGGTCTCATATTTTCCTTCTCACTCTCTTTTGTTGGGTGTGACAGTCCCCAGTATCAGTAGAAGGCGTCCATAGCACTGTCTGTTACCTTTAGGATTTGTCCACTGTCCACTGTTGTAAGAAGTCTCTCCACTCACACACCTGGTCTCCCTCAGATTCTCCAGGGCTGTCCCGGGAGTCGTCCTGACCAGGGGCTGTGGCAGCTGCCCCTGTCCCATGCCGTCCACTCTCTCAGACTCAGCACCTGCTCAGCATTCTGCTGACCAGGGCTGGTCCAATGGGAGCCTCCCTTACATCAGACAGACACCCATGGCTGACATACTGCACTCAGTCTGTTTCAGGACACACAGGGCAGACTGCTCACTGCTGACCATGGACTTGGGAGAGTGGGCAGAGACATCCCAGAGCCCGCAGAGAAACACAGAGCAGGGACCACACTTCCAGCTTCACCTGCTCCCTGACTCCCCTTCCTCTGATGGCCTGGGGTTCCTCTTCTCTCCACTCAGGGGAGAATTTCTTCCCTATGACTCATGGGCAGTCCTGGTTACTGGGTCCACTCAGTGTCAGTCTCTATTCTCCACTGTGGGTCCCTCTCCATTTGGGAACATTTCTCTTTCCTGCAGGTGTCTCTGTCTACATACTTTAAAGCTGTTGTGATTAGCTGCACTTGGTTGGTATTCAGTGCAGACAAGGTCTCAAAGGGATGAAACAATCCTACACTTGACTCTGGACACCTTCATCCTGTCATGTTCCAGCCCCCTCATGTCCTCATCTGGTCTGGAAATGGAAGTCTCCCTGCCATGAACCAGCACCACTGACCCACAGCCTCTGTGGGGACTGGGGTTTGTGATGACATCACTCAGATGAGGAGACTGAGGCAGAGACAGGACATTACCACTCAAGGATACATGGACATTGGATGACGAGTATTTAAGTAAATACCTGCTTTAAGTAAAAATCAGGACTGTAACCCAAATCAACGTCCCCTGATGCTTTAAGGCAGGACCACAGCATGAGGAGGAGGTTTGAACCAGGAAACCAGGGGCCCTGGTGGGGCAGGGATCACTCAGAGGCCTGACCCAAGGAAGGTGGGTGGATGCTGTTGCTAAGAAAAAATGAGAAGTCAGTGAGGGTGGCTGCGATAAGAAAACCACACTCTGGGATCAGGGGAAGGGCTGTGTGTCCTTCCTATTCCTCTGTGTCTGTCCTTTATACTCATTGTCACAGTGACACTCTCTTGAACTGCACACTGAGGAGGAGACCATGTCTCTGCTGAGCTGAGCTCTGCAAGCAAAGGGACCCTCGTTTTCCTGAAGCATCTCCAGGGCCTAGGTGGCCACTGTCCAAGGGGAGGACCCACAGTAAGGAGCTGTTACTTGGGTCGAGGGTGAAGGGACCTGGTGGTGGAGGCTCTGACCTGGGTCACCTCACCAGCAAGAGGCATCTCAGGAGGCTGAGGGTCTATTTCTTCCTCCATCATGTGAATGAGAGCTAGACTCCTGGGGAGACCCTGTCCCCCTTCCTGAGCAGCTGCTGATGTGCCAACCCCATGATAGGGACGGCCAGCCTCCCAATGACCACACCCTGCAAGTGTCTCTACCCTGAGGACTCCTTTGTCTCTTCCTTCTGCACAGCTGGGTTGAGAGAGGACACGCCATGCCCCCCACCCTCATGGCCCTGCTCTGCCTTGGTGAGATGTGAGGGGGGAGGGGAGGCCCTGCTCTGACAGGTCCCCAGGACTCAGGAGGCTCCCAGGGAGGAGGGTTCTGCTCAGGACTCAGGGCAAATCTCTCACAAGGACTCTCTTGCAGGGCTGAGCATGGGCCTGAGGACCCCAGTGCAGGCAGGTGAGTCTGTACCCATGGCTCCCAGGTGTCATTCCCCACTGGGGACATGAGGCCACCCCCTGGGAGGTTGGGGATGAAGAATAGCAGTCCTGGCATGACAGATGAGGGACATCTGAGATGTTGGGGGCTTAGGGCAGGGCACTGCGGCAGGGAATGTTCTGACTCAACCCCTGATTCCTTCCAGGGACCCTCCCCAAACCCACCATCAGGGCTGAGCCAACCTCTGTGATCCCCTGGGGGAGCTCAGTGACCATCTGGTGTCAGGGGATCCTAGAGGCTAAGGAGTACCGTCTGGAAAAAGAAGGAATCTCAATGCTCTGGGCCAGACAGAAACCACTGGATCCCGGGGACAAGGCCAAGTTCCCCATCACACACATGACAGAGCTCACTGCAGGGAGATACCAGTGTATCTACCTCAGCCCCACTGACTGGTCAGAGCACAGTGACTTCCTGGAGCTGGTGATGACAGGTGAGAGGACACTCAGGGGTTCCAGCCTCAGGCTCTGCCCTCAGAAAGGGTGATTCTCTCAGGGGGTCTCCCCCTCACAGCCCAGCCCTGAGGGAGGTGACGGACATGTGAGCTCCATTTAACACCCTGCCTCCTTCTCTCCTAGGATTCTACAAACCCAGCCTCTCAGCCCTGCCCAGCCCTGTTGTGACCTCAGGAGGGAATGTGATTTTCAAATGTAGCTCAGACGAGGGATTTGGCAAGCTTGTTTTGACCAAGGAAGGGGAAGATACGCTCTCCTGGACCCTGGACTCACAGCAACACCCCAGTGGACAGCTCCTGGCCCTGTTCACTGTGGGCCTCGTGACCCCCAGCCACAGGTGGACATTCAGATGCTATGGCTGTTACAGGGACAGACCCCAGGTGTGTTCCCCGCCCAGTGATTCCCTGGAGCTCCTCGTCTCAGGTGAGGAAGTCCTCTCCTTGGCCCATCCATGGATTGAGTCTCCAGAGAGGTTCCTGGGGCTTTTGCTGGGAGTGGAGCCTCATGTGAGAGGTGGGGTGAGGGAGCACAGGGGCTCCTGGGCCAGAGACACAGAGAGAGAGAGACACACAGGGGGACCTGGGGGCCAGGCCAGGAAGAGGGTTCATGGGAGGAGCAGCCCTGTCACTCCTGTCTGGTCCCTGCAGGTGGCTCAGGGAGGCCCTCCTTCCTGACCCAGCAGGGCTCCATGTGGCCTCTGGACAGAGCCTGACCCTCCAGTGTCGCTCTGACCTCAGCTATGACAGATTTGCTCTGTCCAAGGAGGGGGGACAGGACCTCCGCCAGATCTCTGTCCTGCAGCCCCAGGCTGGGCTCTCTCAGGCCAACTTCCCCCTGGGCACTGTGAATGTGTCCTATGGGGGCCGGTACAGGTGCTATGGTGGACACAGCCTATCCTCTAAGTGGTCAGCCCCCAGTGACCCCCTGGACATTCTGGTGGCAGATGAGTAGCCAGCGGGTTCAGTAAAGGACACAGAGTCTGCTCAGGCCCTGCTGGGGGTCTCAGGTGGTGATTTCCAGGACCAGGGGTGTGGGGACCTCAGGGAGAGAAGGAGGCAGCTCAGGGGATGGGAGAGCAAGGGGGAGACTCAGAAAAAACAGAGACAAAGAGGAGGGTCCTCAGAAAGGGGTCTGGTGACTCTCAGGTCAGAGCTAGGTGCAGCAGCCCCTCACCCACCCCCTTCTCTCTAGGTTGGCTTCCTGACAGACCCTCCCTCTTGGTGCAGCCAGGACCCACAATGGCCTCAGGAGAGAAGGTGACCCTGCTGTGCCAGTCACAGAGCCCGAGGGACACTTTCCTTCTGACCAAGGAGGGAGCAGATGGTCCCCCCCTGCGTCTCAGGTCACAGTCCCGAGCTCAGCAGCACCAGGCAGAATTCTCCATGGGTCCTGTGACCTCAGCCCATGGGGGTACCTACAGGTGCTACAGCGCAAACCATAGCAGCCCCTACCTGCTGTCACAGCCCAGCAACCCCCTGGTGCTCCTGGTCTCAGGTAAGACCCCTGGCACTGTCCTCTCTGTGCTCACTCAGCTCAGGGCCCTGTCCCTAGGAGAGTCGGGGACAGAAATAAATGAGGAGTGCAGGAGGTTCCACAGAGCGGGGTCCAGCCCCTGAGAGGTGGAAAGAGACAGGGCCTCCCACCCCTGCACCCCCTGTTCTGAATCTCAGCAGAGAGAAAGGGCAGGAGGGAGGAGGGAGGTGTGTGTGAGGTGAGGAGGAAGGTGATTAGACTGAGCAGAGAGGACAGATCCCCTCCCCCACTCACCCCCTGCATCTTCATCTCAGAGTGTGAGTCTCTGGGGTCCTGCCCACCACTGACCCTCTCCCAGAGACAGCAGCTTCCCCCCTGGGGGCCCAGCTCTGCAGGCCCCTGGGCTCACCTGGAGCCTCCAGCACTCAGTGCTCACCTGAGAGTGAGGAGGGGCTGTGCCAGGCTCAGGAGGAGCTGGGGGCTCCTGCCCACACTGAGGGCTCCCCTGTCTGCTCCTTGGTTCTGGGGGCGCTTGTCTGTTCCTGCTCCTTTCTGAGGACTTTCAGGCAGTGGTTCAGGATACAGAGTAACAGTTTAATCTAAATTATATGGAGTCAGCCTTCAAATGTCTACAATGCCGTTCCTATTTCATAGGGAAGACTGAATTCACACATTTGTTGCGGAGAATTACTTCTTGTTACGATTAAGTCTTTGTATTGCACACATTTCAAATGAGGTTTCAGTGAACTTCAGAAGCACCTTGATAGATATTTGCAAAACTGAGTAAATGTACACCCAGCTTTCAGAACTGCCCATCTAATAATGTGATTTGTGAGTAAGCTGATTCCTTTCTACAGTCTACATAGTAGTAAGCACCCATAGGGAAGCTATTGGTTGGGGCATATTTATTTCACGACCAGTATAGCTTCCTAAAATTCCCTGCCTTTGGACTGTTTTTCAATGGACCCCTCGGAAACACTGAGAAAATGAGAGTAGCCACAAGTCAAAGGTCGTGTCACTTATTGCACACCGTGTACCTGTTTTTCTCACCCCAGATTCTGCATGATGAAAAGACCAAGTAAAATATTCCACAGCTTCACCTCTGAAAACGTTTTATTCACAGCCCAGATTAGTTCAAGGCAAACTCATTACGATGTCTGCATTTTATATGGAATGCACTATCGACCTTTATGTTTCAATATGTTTTTTGATTTCCTTAGAGTTTTATTAGGATTTTTTTTTTACTGAAAGATACACATCTAAAAATTACCTTTTCTTTCCGATTTATAACTACATGAAACAGATTCCAAAGGCTTCCTGCTTTCAACCACATGGCTATTAATGTAAATGGTTAACATTTATTGTCCATGTGCATTTTCTGAATGGTGTGAGCTGGTATTAAGAATTTTGCATGGACCTGGCTGGTGTAGCTCAGTGGATTGAGCACAGGCCTGTGAAGCAAAGGGTCACTGGTTCGATTCCCAGTCAGGGCACATGCCTGGGTTGCAGGCCAGGTCCCCAGTGGGGGACACATGAGAGGCAACCACACATAGATGTTTCTCTCCCACTCTTTCTCCTTCCCATCCCCTCTCTCTAAATATAAATAAATAAAATATTTTTTTAAAAAAGATTTTGCATGGACCTTTGGAATTAGAATATAAGTGAATAATTTTTTAAATCTTGTTTTCTATATCAAAATGGGGAAGCAGATTCTCATAATTTCCTAGTTTGGATGCTTGCAAAATACAACAGTTTAGGGCCATTTCTCTGTTCCTCAAAGTGTGTAAACCACACTGCAGGCTCCCTGGGTTCCCAGTGTTGATAAGCAGTGCGTGGAGGTTGTGTTTTGGGGTAAACACGACAGGATTAACCATCCATCCATGAAATCTTCCCAGAATTCCCAGAGTTTGTCCAAAAAGAGAGAAAAGATGACTGGCCTGCCCCTTCTGGGCCCCTGACCTGACCTCTGACCCCATGTTCCAAGGCCCCACTTCCCATCCCCCTTCTCCTCTGCCTCCTCCCTACATCCCACAGAGAAGAAGTCATTCCCTATTGAACACCAGACTAGAAACTTCTGGGGACCTGCCTCCTGACGACCAGTTCTGGGTCTTGCGTCTCAGACTGAACCCAGAACTCACAGCTCTCATTTATTCCTGAACTGAGATCATTTTCTCCCCCTAATCCTGAGCTCTTGGGCACAGCTCGCTCTTGTCACCGTGGCTGGGAGCCAGAGCTGGATCCAGACGTCCCAGGGACGCTGACACCAAGGGGAGGGGAGAGCCTGGAGGGACACCAGAGTCCTGGAGATTTGGGCTGCCTGACCATGCTGACCTCTGTCTCCCCATTTTGCAGCCTCCCAGCCCCAAGACTACACAGTGGAGAACCTGATCCGCATGGGCGTGGCTGGCTTGGTCCTGGTGGTCCTCGGGGTGCTGCTGTTTCAGGCTCGAGACAGCGAGAGAATGGCCCAGGCTGCAGCCAGGACGTGAACACAGAGGGGACGGGGCACCGTTCAGAGTGGGGAAGCCATGGAGCCCATCTGGTAACCCAGGAGGTGGTGAAGGACAGTCTGACCACCGGTGGGGAAACTGTGCTGTGTCCAGGGGAGCAGAGGTGGCAGACGAGGTTTGGGACAGAAAACGTGAGCCCTGCTCTTGTGGAGACACCTCCTCCTTCCCACTGTGGGGCTCTCCCTCCTCATCCTCACTGACTCCCCTTGACTGTCCTCCTGTTCTCACCACTGTGACATGAGGGGCCTACCCACGCGGCCGGTTTTGGTTCACATCTATACACACCCCTTCATGCTGGATCCCACTCATATAAACAAATGTGGTGTCTTCCTAACCTGGGAGGGTTGTTTAACCATAAAGAACAAAGCACCAACACCAGCAACAGAGTGAATGAACGTCAACATTCTGCAGCTAAGTGACAGAAACCAGAGAGGAAAGATCACGTTTTCTGTGACTGCATTTGTGTGAAGTGTCCAGGAGGAGGACACTCAGAGAGACAGGAGTCAGGTGGGCTTGTCGGGGGCTGATGGGGAGGAGAGATGGGAGACCGACAGCTTCATGTAATCTGGGGGCAGGATTAAACAAATTCCTTATTAAAACAACATTGAGCCCTGGCTGGTGTAGCTCAGTGGATTGAGCACGGGCCTGCGAACCAAAGTATCGTGGTTCAATTCCCAGTCAGGGTACATGTCTGGGTTGCAGGCCAGTTCCCAGCAGCGGACACATGAGAGGCAACCATACATCAATATTTCTCTCCCTCTCTCCTTCCCTTCCCCTCTAAAGATAAATAAATAAAATCTTAAAAAAAAAAATAAAACAACATTGAAGTCCTGGTTGAGTCACCGTGTGTTGACTGCATTCCACTGAATTCTATATTTTCAAAGGCTCAAATGTATGTTACGTGATTTTACCTCATTAAAAAGAAATGCAAGTCAATTGCCATGGTTCCCTGTGGATCCTTTTTACCTTAGAAGTGGCCCCACGTCCCCAGGCAGTGTCATGGGGGGCAGGACTCCCACCAGATCCGAGATGCCCTCAGGGCCCAGTGCTCAGGCTCAGCCCCTGGTGGGATCCCCACCCTCACTCCTGAGTGTGGGGAGTCCAGGATCCAGGACGAGCAGCGTCCTTCCTGTCTCCCCTCAGCCTGGGCTCACCTGCCATCAACCAAGGATGCCCTGGAGCTTCTGATGCCCCTGAAGGCTAGTGGGGGGATACGTATGTTGCTTCCAGGTAGCCCTTCCTCCCACGAGTCTCTCAAGCCCGTGTCTTAATCAGGCCCCAGCAATGACGCAGATGGAGCCTCTCCATGTCTCAGGCTCGGCTGATCCTCACAACACCCGTGAGAGCTGAGCTTCCACCCTCGTCTGCAGTGAGGGCAAAGGGAGAGGGGAGGGGACTGGCTCAGAACAGACGGTCAATAACGTTTCCCCTTGTCTCAGATTAAAACCTGTGAATTGTCTGCAACTGCTGCTACTGCCCAGCACCTGGAGACGGAGTGCCCAGTGTCAGATGCAGGGCGACCCCTCACAGAGCAGGGCGGTGAGGAGGCAGACATGCTCAGGGGCCTGGGTGGGAGAGAGGGGGAGAAGGTCTCCTGCTCACAGAGATGAGGAAGTCAGAGAGGGGAAGTGGGAGGGAGAGACCAAACCACACACATGGCCAGGAGAGTGGGTGGCTCTTGCAGTGGGTCA